>JAHWFO010035608.1:0-18250 GCA_023313115.1 Rhysida immarginata | reverse complement strand
TAAACCAATTGTATTGTAAAATGGACGTTATGAAATTATAACTATATTTTTACATTGCTTAAAATCATAAATATTTTACTATCAGATTTCATTGTACTTTTACCAGATGTATCCAAGAATAACCAATAAATAAATAAATAAATAAATAAATAAATAAATAAATAAATAAACAACAATCGATTGCAATAGGAAATTAATTTATGTAAAATATCACACATCGATTATATTTTGTGAGATACTATCTAAAACACCATTTTGTTTAAACTCCATTTATTTTATCTATATTCCATTTTAAATTTTCAGAAGACAGTTCTTTTTTTTATTTTTATTCTCTCTAATTTAAGTCAATAAGGAATGTAAGAATGAATAAAGAATGGCAATAATATTGCTGTTGTATTTTGGAATCTTTTTGATCACCAAGAATGTGTTCTAAATCAGTCTATCTCAAAATTTTTCTATGAACGCTAACTCAGCGTAAGCAAAATTAATACCCCCCACCCCTCTGCAAATATCAAGATTTTAAAAAAAATCTTTTCGGAAGAAAGGAACGAAATATAGCAATGGATCGAAAGAGCAGTTGGCATCTTGTGAAGATTTTGCATAATAAACTGCTCTTACCATCATTTCATTATAGAAGTGAAAGGATTCATAAATTTTAAAAAAAATCGTTTTTTTTGCCACTGTCATCGGTGATACAATTAATTAGAAGGGGTATTTATTTTCTACCTGCGATGGAACATAAACTAGTCTTCTATTGGTTAATTTTAAATAGTTCACACAAAATTTTTTTATTGCTAATTTAGATAAAAGATCTATAAAATCGAGAACAGATGAAGTAGTAACAACTAGAAAATCGGCATGTGACTGCTACTCCCGCCCAAATAGCTGATCGCGCCTTATATTCCTTAACTTCACTGACGGTTGCGAACTATTTAGCTAACGCACCATACGATCCAAACCGCCTTCCGTAAGTTATTTTAATTATTAAAATGCCCAGTGACTTTCTTTTTGGCAGCAAACCATTTGACATTTATTTCATTGGCTCTGGAGCAAGGAAATAGACAATTCTTTAAAATATTTACAATAATGGGAAAAAGGCTAAAAAATGAGGGAAATTACAAATTCATTAGATAAGCATTGTGTAAAAGTTTCTAATATGTCCTACATCCACTGTCAAAGCAAAACTAAGGAGCTGACACAAAAGTCGGTATTAAAACATGCATATCGAAAACATGGCCTTGAATCTTGGAGAAGAAGTTGTGTATTAGTGAGTGAAGCTAATACAATATTTCATTCCAGTGACGAAATTCGACGTCAAGTTGCTCCACCAGCACATAATCTGAAGTAATCTTGTAAAAAAATTTCCAAGAAATGAATGCATAAACCTCCAATGGTTGTTCCAAGGGGAATTATGAGACTTCCTCGGGACAGAGTTCCTCGGAAGAAGCATATGACAGAGTTCCTCGGGAGAAGCTCTGGCAAGTGTTGCAAGAGTATGGAGTGGATGGGCAATTACTGGTTGCTATCATGTCTCTGTACGAAAGCTCTGAGATGTGTGTTCGGATAAATGGCATTAAGTCAAGACCGTTCACCGTGGGTGTTGGACTCCGCCAAGGGTGCGTACTGTCGCCCCTCTTGTTCATTATCTTTATGGACTGGATAGACAGGGGCAGCCGAGGCGACGAGCGTGTTTGTGTGGGCGACTGCCTGGTGGAGAGGGTGCTCTTCGCTGACGACCTTGTCCTCCTTGGGTCTTCTCGCACGAACCTGCAGCAGGCACTAGACCGGTTTGCAGCCAAATGTGAAGAAGCTGGGATGAAGATCAGTGTGGCTAAAACCGAGGTTCTGGTCCTTTAAAGACAGCCTGCTCAGTGCGCTCTCCATGTTAGGGGAGCCTCATTGAGACAGGTGGAGAAATTCAAGTACCTTGGGATTGCATTCACGAGTGATGGACGACAGGAGAAAGAATTGGATGCTCGGATCGGTGCAGCAACCTGTGTCAGACGTGAAATGTGGCGATCCGTGGTAACGAAACGCGAGCTGGGTAACAAAGCCAAGCTCTCCGTCTTCAAATCATTCTTTATCCCCATTCTCACCTATGGTCATGAGGCTTGGGTGATGACCGAAAGAGTGCGATCGCGGGTACAAGCGACCGAAATGAGATTTCTGAGAGGTGTGGTAGGTGTTACCCTACTAGACAGAGTGTACAGCAGCACAATAACGGAATCTTTAGGTGTTGAGCCGCTACTTCTCCGCATTGAGAGATCTCAGTTGCGATGGTATGGCCACGTGATACGGATGCCGCAAACTAGTCTTCCTAAGCAGGTGCTATTTTCCAAGCCGGTGGGTAAGAGACCAAGGGGTCGGCCTAGAACCAGGTGGCTAGACTACATGGAGAATCTGGGTTCGAGTCGCTTGGATATTACCAGGGAGGACATGCACCTGATGGCGGAAGATCGCGATCGCTGGAGATCCTCCCTAGGGCTGCTGCCCCCGCGACTCTAACGGATAAGCGGGTTTGAAAAGTAAGTAAGTATTATGAGACTTCAATTGATTTTCCATCTGGCAATGAGTTTTCATCATTTTGGATTAAATAAGAATCAAGGATCCATTCTTGATCATTTCCTGTGAACCATTTGTTTCTGTGGTTTTCTTTTTTATGTTTATGCAAATAATTTGGACACAACCAAAAGTTATTTTTTTATGGTCTTTGTCATCCTCTTCCTTTATACAAACCAATCAGTAGGATTGGCTGATCGGTCCTGCATCGGTTCGTGACCTGCCATGAACTTAAACAAGTATTGCTAGATGTATCATTCTTGATGCTGCTGTAGCATATTTGGAGTCTCAGAAAACTCTGTAGCATTCTGCAATGCGTGGCACTTTTGTTGTATAAGCTTAAATACAAGTTGGTAAACGATTGTACCATTACGTTTATTTTTTTTTTCATTTTTCATTTACGATTATCGATTTCTAACAAATCCGCTTCATATTGTGTGTATATGCAAAGCCTATACACACATCTTAACCAGGACTGATCTTAACCTTGTAGGCTTTGGTATATGAGACGCGTGATTGGCGGAACTGACTTGTGACAAAAAGAAAAAGTAACAGGTTGTCGATTTCAAAAGTAACATTTAATTTGCAATAAATGCTTTTGTTATTAAAGACTGATATGTTTTTAAGACATAAATTAAAATTTTCTTTAAAAAGTAGCATTCCTTGTAGGATTATCATTATTTATAGCTCATAGCAGTGGACCGTGGTGGCACTATTTTCTGGGGCGTAGCAGCAGTGCTGCGGCACAATGCTACCATATAAAAAAAAAATTGTGAATCGATACATCTTTGCTGGTCCGATAGGTAAGTGTTGCTTTTTTAGATGCATTTTTCTGCCCAAACAATATTGCTAATATGTATTTTAAACTGCATATAACATTTATATCCCTAAAGGGCGTTTTTCACTTTTCAAAGTAGGATAGTGTTGCAAACTAAAATTTCTTATTAATGGCGTGTCTAAAAAGTAGAAAAACTGTTTTTCATGTATACGGTTCGGATTCTGGGTTCCTAAATTGTTTAAAAGCATGGCAGCATCTTGCTTATTTTTTTGATTTTAAGTAATTAATTCAGATGTGAATGTAAAATATGAATTCTAAACCGATATATATTTTCGATGTCGCGTCTAGTTTTTATTTTTAATTTTTTCAAAGCAATTACATATTCATTTATTCAATAATAATGTAATTGCTTTTACTGTTAAAATTTAAAATATTACAGTTTCTTCACATAAAATTTAAAAATATTCAAATTTTTTTATTATTTAGTTTGATACCTCCAAATATAAATGCCAAATAAATTATAACAGTAAAAATAAAAATCAAATAAATTATAACAAAAATCACTTATATCCACCGGATGGCTTTGGATATCCAAAAGATGAGTTTTAGGATACAGTTTTTTTGTTCTTATTATAGAATAGTTTTTAATGCGAAGAAACCTGTAGATTTCTAGAAATGGGGATGAGAGAAGATAATTCTCGAAAACGTTCTGTTAGTTATACTTGTGTCTGTTTTAAATGTTATTTTAATTTAAATTTCTTTTACTGGGCCATAAAAGTGATATTATCTACGACTGGAGCAGTCTTTGACAATAAAAGCGGTTAGATAATCAGCTATTCCATTAATTTATTTGTTTCTGCCAGTAGACATCTAGCATTTGATCTACTGTGGACATCCCAATAAGAACAAGAACAATCGCTGGATTTTATCTTTTGGATTTCCAAAGACTTCTGGTGAATATTAATTGATTTTTGTTATAATTTCTTTCATTTTTATTTTCACTATTATAATTTACTTGGTATTTATATTATAAAATTTTATGTGAAAAAATGTAATGTTCTTAATTTTAACTGTAAAAACAATTATTATTGATTCAATGAATATTTATAATAAAAATAACAAAATAATGTTTTTATAATAATAATTATTCAATTACTTTTTGAATATATGAGAATTATAATTATAATAAATATAAATCCATTATTGATAATACTAATGGTAGAAAAACACTATAGTGATGTCTTAAAACCAAGGAAAGAATATTATGTAGATAATTATTATTATAATAAATGAAAGAAAACTCTTTAACCACAACGAATAACAGAAAAATACAACCTGGATACGCGCATTTCGAAAGCACTGCTTTCATCTTCGGCAGGAATCCCTGACTCCGTGAATCCACTCAAGAGAAAGTGAACTGAAGTCAAACGACGAAAAACGGTATTTATAGCGAAAATAAACGATAAACAAACCAATCCGAGAAGAAATACCGTTTTTCGTCGTTTGACTTCAGTTCACTTTCTCTTGAGTGGATTCACGGAGTCAGGAATTCCTGCCGAAGATGAAAGCAGTGCTTTCGAAATGCGCGTATCCAGGTTGTATTTTTCTGTTATTCGTTGTGGTTAAAGAGTTTTCTTTCATTTATTATAATAAATCCATTACTTATAAATAAAAAATAAAAAGTCAAAGACGTGTCACTTATCCACGCGGTGGCCCTGAATAATTTGCACAAAGATTCCATCAGTAACAGATGAACCTCTTTCATTTATTCCTGATTGCATGAAATAAATTGCAATAGAGTCAAAATGTAGATAGCGAAGCCATGGAAGAAGTACGAGGGTCATTTTTAAAGTAAGAACCGTTTTGTAATAAAAACAAAACTACTAAATATATTTTCAAAATTTTTTCTTTACCTAATTCTATGTACCTTAAACTATTTTCCCACATAATTTCTAAGTTTATTTAAGCGCTTGTCATAGCGCTCAATGTACTTCCGCATGATCACTTCATGAAACCTGCCACCGTTGAAGAAAGTCACGCAGTCTTCATTTTTTCATCGTCGCTGAAATGCACGCCGCGGATGAACGCCTTTAGATCCCGGAACACTACAAAAAAATCTGATTAGCTGGGAACAACTTGACACTCGCCTTACAGTCGGATCTCGCATCTAGTGGCTACCGTCTGTTCCTGGATCTAAATAAGCTCATCGGCAAACCTGCGTTTGTTGCCCGAACATTGATTAGTCGCTGATAGGCACAACTCGCTGTTCAGACCCAGTGTTTCGGCTGACAGTCCACTCTTTAAACATTATAACAAAGCTGATCTTGAACTTTTAACGGCTGCGGCTGTTTTGCTGATACTTGCTCCATGGCTCCGAGCGCCAACAATCATCCCACGTTCAAAGGTGTTAAATCGCGTCTTTTACACAAATTTTCTGAAACAAATCACTTTTATTGTCATAGTAAACAAGCAGTTTCCCTATTTATAATTGGGGACTTCAGCGCGAAATCATAGTTAATTTGCCTACAAACGTCAGGTGGTCATAACACTCTGGCCACTCAGGGTACTGAAATTTGAATGATCTGATAGTTATCTAATGCGCTAGGTTTAAAGATAATTAGAAGCGAATTTTCCCTTGGAACTTAGCTTTCATGAAAGATGATTTGAGAGATGAAATTTACTGAATTCTTTATCGATTTGAATTATGACTTGTATAATTTATTGTCGCTTCCACAACATCTTTAAGTTCGTCTTTTTCTGATCGTTTTTTATAAATTATTTCAAGTTCATTTCAAATTTTCTATCGAGATTAAAGCAATTATTTTTAGAAAACATTACTTTCATTTCTTTTAAATCCTCATTTATTTTAAATTTTATACATGTTAAAATGATAAATGCATACAAAGATTTCCGTATGTTAATGAATGCCATATAAATTTGCGTTTTGTATCTTACGAGATTCTAGTGATTTCGATTGTGCAGGAGTTTTCATCTTTACGGTCCGAACGGTTTCCGCTCTTCAAACATACAAAAGTCTCTCTTCACTCCAGTCTAAAAACCACTCGAAAAGGATTATCGTCATCTAAATTATGAAAAAAAAATAATTAGTGTGAATTTAACAATTTTTAATGTCGATAGAGAACAGTAATTTTTTATTTGCATACTTTTATAATTTTAAAAAATCTAAAGAAAAAAGTCTCGATATGGCTAGCGAATCATTCTTGAATTACATGTCGGGCTAGCCATTCGACATGAAAGTACAATGAAATTACATGTCGGGCTAGCCATTTTACATTGCATGAAGAGGTATAGAATTAAGTAGATAGGCGAATATGTTTTTATTGTCTTTAGTCAATTAAGTTAAAATGTTTTGCTGGAATGGGGACTAGTTTTTACTAATGACCAACTTTAAGAATATTACATAGGACAAAATCCTTGTTCTTTAACCTGCATTGTATTTGGATGTCAGTTGAGCCACCAGCAACGAGCTATTTGCCTTTACCACATTGGACAGTCTCCGATATCCACATTCGTTGATTAAGTGTGAATTTCCGACGCCTCTGCGTCTACTACCGGTTTCACAGTTCTTCTTCCCACTTTTCTTATGTATAACAACACACAGCTCGCGAGCACCCCTAACCTTCGGACCAACAAATCTAGCGTTCATCAAATTCGCTTAAATAAGCAGCCTTCCCCATTACTGCACCCCTTGTCAACGAAATGATGCCTCATCCCCCAGCAGATGTTAAGTGCCATGTACTTCATTCCGCGAGTGCATTCTCACCGGGTAGTGATGGTCATAATGTTTTGACTGATAAGTGAAATCCATTATAAATTCCATGAAATGTTACTATCACGGTCTATAGATATTCATGATCATCGAGCTCCATTGTTAAAATGAAGCTAAAGTTTCTAGCTCCCGGTAGGGCGGGAACTCTATTGAAAAATGGCGCTGCATATACAATCTGCCCAACTGCGCCACCCTATCGGCAGAAAGAAACTTTACTTTCGTATTCAGTTTCAATGAAAATCTCTATCGCTGGTTGCGGTCGGAATAGTGCGATCTATGCGGCACCTGGCGCGATCTGTTTTCCTTAGCTTCTCGAAACAATGGAAAATGGCCGAAGCTCGATGACCATGAATTTCTATAGACCGTGGTTATTATGATATACCATGACCTCCTCTATTACTCCAGACCTATTCTTAACGGATAAAATTGCGTGTATGCTCTTCATTGTTAAAAGACGGTCGTCAAAGACGCACCTAGTGAGAAAACCACGCACAAAGTATTGTTAATTTAAAGGGCAGTTGACTAATATGCCTCCCTGCTGGCCAAATTTTTATTGTATCTTTTTTGAATGAATCAAGGATTAAATTACAAACTAGATTAAATAATTCGTGTTCGTTTCATTCACTAATGTAAACTGTCAACGGTGCGCTTAAGCGCTCCTGTGAGAAAACCAAGGACTAAATTTTGTATACGATTTAAACAATAGATATCAGCTTTAAGGTTGGGTCTGAAGTAATAATGGAGGTCATGGATATACAGAGGATTTTAGGGATCTATGTTAACAATAAGTATATTTAAATGTAGCGCGCGAGTTCATTTCACGTGATCTATCATGTGGAGTATTGTTAGGGATGTTATTAAAATAGTTAGTATTCGAATAGCGGGCTAAAAATTAGGTTATGCCACCGAAAATTGACAGTTATTAGGAGGGCTACATAACCTTTCCGATATCAAATTCAGCTTTTCCGAAATTATGAAAGCATGCAAAAAGCCAGGTCTCACGTGTGCAGTGGAATGCGTTTAGAGTTTTTAAAGTTTATGATACAACTAAAATTTATCACGCTTATAAATGTGAAGAGTGGGGAAGCAGACAGCCAACAAAATTGAAAGTCGTCAAAACTTTAATAAATCAATTTAAGCTGACTAATATTATAATTGAGATCAACAAATAAAAGTAAAGCAGGCAGTAACTTATGCCAAAATATAAAGGTCTAGTCCAGGTGATTAACTACACCACTTCTATGGTATTGCAGTCTTGCACAGCCTGTGGTAAAATTTGTATGGCGGGCTCGGGATAATCCCGAGGGCAGTATTGTTGCGAGAGCGATGGGCGCTGCTGCTATAATTAGAGAAAAACAAACAAACAGAAGGCAGCGTTAATTTTTGAGGGGCGATGAGCAAGGATACTTAAATTATTTAAATTACTTAAATTTAACTTCGTCAACGGTAAATATCCTCTTACAGGGTAAAGGTTTCCCGGATAGCCAGGAACGAAGCGGCCGCGTATCACGTGATAACGTAAGCCCCCCGTTACCTGCTATATTTTCCGGGAATGTCCTCTCGTCCGTCCGTCCCTCGTTGCGGGCGTTAGGCACTGCTACGGCGGCGTGTTGCGGCTCCGTTGCTCCGTAGAGGATACGGCTCCTGTACCCGTCGTCTCCCTCGCGGCGAGCTGATGCGGATGGCTGACGACGGGCCTTCCTCTCATCTCTCGCTAAATCGTTGCCATCGTCTTGGCCTGGCGTGTGGCGGAGTCTTTGTCGAGGATTTCGTCTGTCCTCGGATCCCCAACGTCTTTGGTGTTGCGGCGGGTTGGCTACGCCGGAGCTCCCTCGTTTCGGGCTTCCTCTCGTTACTGCGTAGTCCCTTGTTGTAACGTCGTGGAAATTCTTCCATTCCACCTCCGTGGCGGCGAGCGACCGTCTTTGCTATCGTGCCCCGACGGATTTCTCGTCTCGCTCCCCGCTGGCTTCGGTTGCCTCGTCCCCTTTCCACTTTTTCCTTCGGGAAACTCAGCTATAATCTTCTCCGTCCTTCCACCATCACGACCATTTTTTCTCTCCGTCCTTCTCGCTTTTTCCACGTGAAATGACGTATCTCCCGCGTCGCTCGCTCCTCCTACTCATTGGCTCATTCCCTGTTCTTTCCGCCAATCATTGCTCGCTTGTTCCACATCTCGTAGCGGGGGTGGGCGGATGATGATCAATGTTATCATCTGTCTCCATCGCCCCCAAATTCGCTGACACCAGGCTTCATAGTTTCCAAGAAAGGGATATCAAATGTACTAAATAACATTGGCAAAACCAAAAGCGGCGTCCTTCCTGAGAGTAAAAACCAGGCCAATCGGAGACCATCCACTAGCCATACTCCTGACGTCGTCCGCAAAATCCGGAATCTTGTCACCGGATGTAAACCACCGACACAACGGGCTATTCCACAGAATGTAGAAACATCTGCTTACACGTTAAACACAGTTATCAACCGTTATTTACAATTGGAGAAGCGACACAAGAGCCATGTTCGAGAGCGACAGACCAAATGCCATAACCTGTAAATAATAATAATTATTAACTGGAGATGCGTCTCCAAGCATAGGTAATGATGTTTCAATTGAAAAATGGAAGGAAAAATTCTGCGACCCGGATTCGAACCAGGAACCTCGACTATCATGGCCGATGCCTCTACCAATTGGGCTATCGCAGACACCACGGACAGCCAAGCTGTCTCAAGGTGTCTTAAAGACAACCAAGTTGTCACGGTTGAAAGCCCAATGGGAGACGGGAACCTGGCCCGCAGATCGAGAATTTCTCCACTCCAAAACATCAGAAGCTTGATATGGCGTCGACTCACACCACTGCGTCAATGCATGCAAGAAGATATTAGCCGCTCAATTCCATCCAGCGACATACCCGTCAAGTTGCCGGAGGCATCCCCTGTGGATTTTTGTGTCTTTGGCCTATTTAAACGGGCTCTCGGAAGGAGACGACCGTGAATAGTGAGATGAATTTTGGAAAGCGTGCCAATAGGGGTGGTTACGAATTGATCTTGGTGTTCTGCATTCCAGCCTGCTGCAAAAAAAGTGCGATTCAGGGCAATACCAGTTGTTATCAGATTGAACACACTCGATGATGGCGAAAGTGGTTTTCCTCCTTTTCTGACCCTTTGTAACTTTTTATCATAGATCCTTAGCTGTATAATGTCTTTTCTGCATATTTTGCTGCGATCTAAAGTCCCAAAAATTTCATTAGTATGAATGGTTTTTCCATACATAGAAAATTTCTCCATGGCTTCTATATACTAAAACTCTTGCGTGTATTTATTTATTTATTTATCTGTAATTCTATCTCCTCCTAGACAGTTTGAGCTAGCGACTTGAAATTTTCAGGGCAGGCTTATCAAAGAGGACCTGCTCTATCGCCAAAAATCATCCCCCTACGACCCCCCCCTTCCCCACTTTCTAGTGTTTTCTTTGTAATTCCCCTCAACAGATGGCGCGGGCGGGCGAAGCCGCGGGTGACAACTAGTAATTTCTAATAAAGAGAAAGAAGAAAAGGGACATAGGCACCTTGACGATTTATCCCAGCCTTCACCAGTTTCAGAATACCCCGCTCATAGAATTCCGTCGGCTCTGAATACAACAAATGGCGCACGGCATATTTGAGTTCCTCAAACCTCTGACCAATCAGAACTCTCTTTATGGGACCAAAAAGGCGGTAATCCGAGGGCGCTAAATGCGGACTGTAGGCAGGGTTCCAGAACCTCCCAACCGAAACGGACCAGTTTTGCTTGACGAAACGGCCAAAGAACTCGAACATCGTTTCCTCTTTCTGGTCGCTTATCCCGAATAGCACGACGCAGTTTAATCAACGATTCACAATAGGTAGCGGCGTTGATGATTGCCCCACGAGGCAGGAACTATGCCTTGCATATCCCAAAAAAACTGTAAGCATCATCTTCCAGCTGAAAGAGAAACTTTGAATTTCTTGCTAACCGGAGAATGTGGATGTTTCCCACATCTTGCTTGCCCTTTTAGGCAATGTGTGAAGTGCAAGACCCAGGACCCATCTCCTATGACAATGCCAATCAGAAACGTATTTTCCTCCTGGTTGTACCGCTGCAGATATTGGAGACTATAGGCTATTCCGTTGCCGTTCTGTTCTGGTGTCAGACTTTTTGGAATCCAACGCGAACAGACTTTGCGGTATCCAAGCTTCTCATGCTCCACAGCCGATGCAGATCCATAGGATTAGTGACGGTTTGAATCACTTCTTTCAGGGAAATGCGACGGTTTTCTCTGATTGTGTTGGTAATGTTCTCGATAATGGCTGGTGTTGCCGTTGCAGCAGGCTGCCAAGAACCCTGTTTATCGACAAGGTTATCTCTTCCTACCGAAACATTTTACATTATTTGCACACATTAGAATAGTCCAGACAGTCGCCAACGAAACTTCTACCATTTTCTCATGAATTTCAGTGGGTTTCTTGCCTTTTGCAGAAAGAAACCATATAACAGCTCGCTTTTCTTCCATTGTAGACGATGTGATATCGGCGGCTATTTTTTAAACGACTGGTAGCATGTAGCCCGCTTGCGCTAGAACAATTCTTGTTATGCAATGTTTGTCCTTGTACTAAACCTTCTTTTTGGCTATGTTAACTTTTACATTGTGACTAAATTTCCTCCGTTAAAAAATAAATGTCGTTACTTTCTGATATCTGTGTGGGTGTGTGTGCGGATATACGTATGTATGTTCCTCAATAACACTGGAATGCCTGGAGCAATTTCAACCTAACTTTCTACACATATGAATATACAATATGGAGTAAAAATATTGTGGGATCTTTATACCCCTGTCACCCCTATGGGCCACCACCCCTGTGGGGGGTGACATGTAAACCTGTGTCAATGTCAATCTTTTGCGCGAAACATTGTTGCCATGGAAACCAATGTTTGGATGATCCAGCAATACGTTCATGATGACGCAATGATAGAACGTTCTGTCGCATTGGCAATACAACATTTGTTTCCAAAAATTATTAACAATGACTTGCAATCTATCTATATAAAGAAGGATGTTTGTGGGTGGGTCTGTCTGTCTGTACGTTTTTTATACAAATCTACAGTTTTATTCCGATCTTGATGAAATTTCGCATACATGACCTTCAAAGCATGAGGAAGGTCACTGTCTACCTCAGATTTCGGAAAAATAATAATTATCGATAAAAAATCGATATTCATGGTTATGGTAAGGCATATTAATGAGAAATATCTCATGACCAACAATGCAAGGCAAAGTTTGTACAACAATAGGTATCAACAATGGTATCAGCACGCAATTCACAAACACTGCATGAACCAACAATATATATCTCATGATCAACAATGCAAGGCAAAGTTTGTGCAACAATAGGCCCATTGTGTTCGCATCAACAATGGTATCAACGCGCAATTCACCAATAACAATGAGCACAGAATGATGATGTAATGTTAAAGCAATCTTTCCAAGAATTATAACAATGAACATAAAATGATGATGGAATATGGATAAGTTTCAATTTGTAACAATGCATAGAATTCCTGTTATTCGGGCTTTTCTTAGAAAAGAGACTTCTTAGTACTTAACAATTTCTTGAAAATCTTTAAAAATGATCAGTAACTGGAGATAATGGAGAGTTAGCAGACTATTGAGAAAGAGTGGAAAGACGACAGAGGAAGCACTCCTTTAGCTCCGTGATGTATTGAGCAAATGGGAAGCAAGTAAATAGAAGAATCGGCGACCGCTAGACTGCACAAAGTGATGAATGGCCAAGTTTTGCTTCAACACATCGAGAGAAGAGTGGAAATTGCAACAACACTAAGTATACATCTGAGGTAAGATTACGTGAGTAAGAAATTATTTAGACTAGCAGTGGCATCCTTGGAGAGGTCCAGCCATTGTGAGCCTTTAAAAAGATTTTTTTCGAATTTTCATTAAGAATTTTTACTGTATTAATTCTAAGCATTTTCATGTGTTTATTTTTAAGATATTGCAAAATTTAATTTAATTTTTTGAGATTGTTCTGTTTACATCCAAGTGTAATTATCCCGGGCAACGCCGGGTACCTTTGCTAGTTCAATATAGCAGACGATATAGTTAGGTCATTCTTTCTCGAGGAGGCAAAAGAGATAAAGTGAGGACATTCAGCTCTAACAGGCGTTCATATATTTGCCAAAACAATTGCTTTAAAATACAGCGAAACAATTGCTTTCATTATCCAATGTGTGTGTATCTTTTGCTTATTCTTTCAAAAGACTGCCACCACATCGTGGTTTACTTAATGTGGGATCCCCAGTTATTTTACTAGGAAACCTCTATCTGCCAAAACTTTGCAAAGGCACAAGGCTGTGTGTAAAGAAGACGCTGGGCAATCATTAAAGGACTTGTCTTAACAGGGAACAATGTTTTTATTTCACGGATACCACTCATTCCGACGGTGTCATTTTAATGGTGGAATCGAAATGAGCTTAAAATGCCAGAAGTTTACAGCGATAAAGCAAAATGATTTGTCCAATTACTTAAATTTAAATACAATATGAGAGGAGGATGTTACTCTATTTTATCATGGACATCTGATTTAATTTTTTTAGGTCTCCATTCATAGTAATTACAAACACACACAACACACACACACACGTTTAAAATGCGCAATGATCTAATATTAGAGCATACTCACTTTGAAATCTGAACTCGTTCGCTACATCTTCTCTGTAGATGCTATTAAGAGCGTTTCTTAGGCTGACACATTTTGCATCCTCTCCGTTCTTGTGTTGCCATCTGGCGACGATGCTGCGAGCTACTTGCCTGTCGTCCTCGCATCTTGTCATCACCTCTTCCACATCCACCGTTTCAAGGCCGAGATTTCTCGCCAAAGGCACGAGATTTTCTGGAGAAAGACAGCGACAGACTGCATCCATAAATCCTCCGCTGCTTCGTCCTAAGATAGGTTGTGAAGAAGAAAGAAAATGAAAAGCAAATTAAGTTCCCAAGGCTGATCCTGATATCACAAGTTATAACTCAGATTCAGACTCTTCCCTTAATATTACCCTTATCACGCTACAAATAATGCAATAATATTTCGAGATACAATATGCAATTTTTTTTATTATCTCGTATAAGCAGTTCTAGACGCCACACTCGCTCCAAAGTGGCGATCCCATAGATCATGAAGCCATGAAAAATGACTTAGGGTTCCCATCAGTCATTTGTCTTCTAACTAGTCAATAAAACCAATTTCTCCATTTGTGCATTTATAATCTGATTTTTCCATCAAGATTATTGCTTCATTACTGTTGTCAAATTATCATTTGTTCTCTGGAGATTTTCGACTTTCCTTTTCTTCTCAACCTCGAGTTCCATTTCTTTATTATATTAAGAACCAAGACAGGAGTCTATTTCTCCTTATTCTTTTCTGCAAGCTTGAAAAATCATTTCATGCTTATTACTAAAGCAACAAGGAACTATCCAACTCAAATTACAAAAATAAGCCAGACGAGCAAAGATGTAATTAAAACATCTATCAACAACTTACTTATTTCTCAAATCCGTTACTGTCACGGGGGCAGCAACACTACGGAGGATCTCCAGCGCTTCCGATCTTTCGCCATCAGGCGCATGATCTCAACCTAATACCTATGCAACCGGAACCCAGATTCTCCATGTAGTCTAGCCCGACCCCTTGGTCTCTTCCCACCGCTTGAAAAATAGCAAATACCTCAGAAGACTAGTTTGCGGCAATCGTATCGCGTAGCCATACCAATGAAACTGAGACCTCTCGATGTGGAGAAATAGTGGTTCAGCACCTAAAGATACCCTTCGTGTGCTGCTGTGCACTCTAGTAGGGTAACTCCTGGAACACTTATTCTCGTTTCCACTCTTGCACCCGCAATCGCACTCTTTCTGTATTACCCGATTCATGACCATAGGTGAGAATGGGGTCAAAGACAGACTTGAAAACAGAGAGGTTGGCTTTGTTTCCCAGTTCACGTTTCGTTATCACGGATCGCCAAATCTCGCGTCTGACACAGTTTGCCTGCACCGATCAGAGTGTCCAATTCTCTGTCTTCCCACTCATCACTCCTCAATGCAGTTCAGAGATGCTTGAACATCTCCAGCTGTCTCAATTGGGCTTCACCTAATAAGAAAGGTGCACTATAAAGGCTTTTTGGAAAGGATCAGAACCTCAGTGTTAGCCACAGATTTTCTTCCCAGACACTTTACACTTGGCTACAAATCGATCTAGTGAATGTTGAAGGTCAGTGCAAGAAGACCCTAAGAAGGACAAGGTCGTCAGCAAGGTCGTCTCCACCAAGCAGTCACTCACTCACAAGCAGTCCAACACCCCCTCTAAACGATCTTAACTTAATGCCAGTTATCCAGATACACATATCAGAGTTTTCTTATAGAGGCATGATAGCAATCAGCAATTGCCTTCGCTCTTTTTTCTTGCAAGACTCTCCAGGGGCTTCTCCTGAGGAACTCTCTCATATGCTTTTTTCGAAGTCCCCAAAGCAAGCGTTGATATCGTTTCCATACGATCAGGATTTAGCAAAGAAGAAAAATGTGATCATTGTGCTTCGGGCAGGTCGGAAACCACACAGCTCCCTCAACAGTTTGGAATCAACTATTTTCCGACTTCTCTTCTTCAAACAGTTAGCATACACTTTCCCAGGAATGCTGAGCAAAGAGATGCCTCGACAGTTGTTGCAAAGCACTCGATCTCCTTTTTAAAAATACGGACCATAATACCGTCTACCAATGCTAAGAGGCCTGGCCGGATAACCCAGCAACTTGAGATACCAGACTCGGACAGAGGGTACCATCATGATTCATGGCCTTTAACATCTCAGACAGGATTTCATCATCACATGTAACTTTGTCAGTCTTCAGAAATATAATCGTTAGACCGAATTCCATGATATTTTAAAGACTGAAGCTCAGAAAAAGCGAAAATAGAATTTGAAAAGGTTAAATCGACCTCGAGAAATCTTAGCATAAACAGACGGATACATACAAAGAGTTGTTAGCAATCTATGGAAATCATTAGCATATTTAAATGGGCGCACGCGTTCATTTCACGTGAGCTATCACATGGAGCATTGTTAGGGCAGGTAATTAAATAGTTAGTATTCGAGCTAAGACATTATTAGTAGCTACTTAACAGCTCTTACCAAGGTCAAATTTAGCTATTTCGAAATTATGAAAGTATGTAAGAAGCGTGGCTTCCTAGTTTCCAAGACCAAGGTATTAAGTGTACTAAACAAAAAAAGGATAAATATTCAGCCACTCTCAGGACACTGCATGACATAGGCCTCTCCCACGCGGGAGATATTTAGTCTAATCTGCCACGCAGAACAGACGGGTTGAGAGATGCATTTATGAGCTTCTGCCAGCTTTTTACGGTGGTAGTAGCATCCGCGACCGACGGCTTAACGTCCCCTCCGAAGCACGGGTGGAGGGAGTAAGAACTCGCGTCACTGAATGGTCGCCCATCCAGTTATTCGAATCCAGTTATTAGCCGTTCTAGTCAATGCTTAACTTCCAGAGCTGGCTTGTTCTGGGAAAGCCCCCTAGCCCACGGCGCCCCCATCAAGTGGACTAAATAACTTTGGAAAACCAGAAGCAGCACCATTCCAGAAGGTAAAAGCAGGCCAGTTTGAGACCATCCACTAGCCATACTCCTGACGTCGTCCGGAAAGTTCGAGCTCTGATAGTCAGTTGTAATCCACCAAGGCAAGGCCTATTGCACAGAAAGTAAAGACATCCGTGTATACGGTAAATACAATTTTCAACCGTGATTTACAACTGGAGAGGCGACACAAGAGCCACGTTTCATAAGTTTTTGCTACGCCATGTTCAAGAGCGACGGACCAACTTATCTAAACTGCATGAACGCTACCTGGCGGATGAAAAGCGGAAATATGTGGTCAAACATGATGAGGTGTATGTTTATTTAAGCGACTACAACCAGAGCCGAGCCATTTTTTATCACCCAAGGGGTTCTAAGGACTTCCGAAAATGGTACCGTGAATGCAAGGAAACATTTTCAAAAGTTTTCATGATCACAGCGGGGTATAGCTACAACGGCAAGTTAACTTTACACAGAGTTGAGTCAAAGGCCATAATCAACTCCCATATTTATCTGTGATATCCACGATTTGTAGGGTATCTGGTAAACAGATATGATTGCACCAACATAAGGCGTCGAGTTACACCGCCGCGTCAACTTTCCTGTTCCTGGAACGCATGCAAGAAGATATCGGAATCTGCTCCATCCATTCCATTCAGCGACATATCCGTCAAGTCGTCGGAACGCAACACTTATGGATTTTTCTGGGTTTGGCCTACCTAAATGGGCCCTAGGAAAGAGACGACTGCGAACAGTGGAGGATCTTTGGAAAACGTGTCAACAGGAGTGGTTACGAATTGATCTTGGTGTTCTGCGTTCCAGCCTCCTGCAATAGAAATTGCGATGCAGGCCAATAGCAGCCATCCATGGCTATCAGACTGAATGCATTTGATGGCGGGAAAAGGGGGTTTTCACGCATTCTGGCCCTCTGTAACTTATCACCATAGATCCCTAGAAACCCTCTGTAGACGCACAGACTGAGTGAAATGAGTCTTTGCTATTAAGATTATAATAAACAAAACTTACCTCTCTCCATTATCATTTTCTCGTATTCTGTGATAAGCTGCTTCCCCAATGGCGGTGGGTTGATTCGGACTGAACGGAGAAAGATATTCTGCAAAAGATGGGCACCTACACGGTATTCGGACTCCGATTCCTCTTCTAAAAGGAAAAGTCTTCTCAAATATTCAACTAAAATCTCTTTATAGGAATCAATGTGTAATGTGATCAAATGAGGAAGTGTAGAAGCACTCGTCAACTGCAGCAAAAAATCAACAACCGTCTTTACACTTTGATTATTGTGAATGTTACATGGTATCCAATTGATTTTGAGTTTGGTAAGATTCTTGAAAAGAGACAACATACCAGTGAAATGGGCATCGATGGGTTGTTTCTCTAATTCAAGCGTTTCTACTGTGTCTATGCCTTCCCATGCGTTGAGTGTTTCTAATTGGATTTGAT
>JAHWFO010035607.1:0-21541 GCA_023313115.1 Rhysida immarginata | reverse complement strand
CGTACCATGATAAACCCTCACAGAACAACTAATGATTTATTCTTTAAGAATTTACGCCTTAGGAAAGATAGTCCCAGCCGGCGAACTAGGTAACTGCTCTAACCAAGCCCTAAGGTCATGTAAATAGCGTAATGCTTTCGTGGCCGCAGTGGCGCAATTGGTTAGCGCGTTGGCGGTCCGAGCCAAAGGGTCCTGGTTCGATCCCGGGCTGCGGAATTTTCTTTCCTATTTTTCATCGTTATTTTTAGAAAGGATTTTTGCGATCAATCGGACTTTATGTTTATGGAAATATCGCCAGTGATTTACGAGCAATATTTCTTCCCCAAGGACCTAACCTTGCGAATGTTTGACATAGTAAACGATATGAGTAGGCTAAAGTAACCAGTGGTTGCATTTTTGTATCTCTTGACTCTTGAGTATCGATTACAGAACAGTGATGTAATTAACCGTTAGGTAGGACCTAATTATTTGTGGAAATGGTCGTTAGAAATAGGTTTTTTAGTACATGTATATACAGGGTGTCTCAAAATCTCTGCTACAAACTTATAGGGGAGGTAGTATGGGTGATTCATATGAACATGGGCCCCAATTTGAACGATAACCGAGATATGGACAGAAATAAAAATGCCGCCACCAAGATCAACATTTTAATTACTCAGGTTCCAGAACGCCTAGAATAATGAAAATTGGGGGACTAATAAGGTACATAAAACCGTGTATGCCGTTAAAATTTCAACGAATTCCAACAAGCAGTTTTTGGGTTACGCAGTCAACATCTTAACACGTGCTGATTAGTACTCGCATGTGATAACTGTTACAATCGCATAACTCTGAAACTACTCGTTGCATTACGATCAATTTTAACGGTATACACAGTTTTATGTGCCCTATTACTCCCCCTAATTTCATTATTCTAGGCTTTATTAACATGTTGATCTTGGTGGCAGCATTTTTATTTCTCATCATATCTCAGTTATGTTCAAATTCGGACTCATCTTCATATCAACTTTTTTTTGTTTAGAATCCCCCATACAACCTCCACTTAAAGTTTGTAACAGGAACTTTGAGATAGGGGATTAAAATTCCGGTCACTGGTTGCTTAGACAGGTGGTCGTTATGCTAAAGATTTGCCATGTAACTTTATGGATCAAGCAAAGGTGGTCGTTACGACAAGGTGTTTTACACTTTTCTGATTAAGTTCTTGGGGCTACAAAAGGAGTTTAGTGTCTTTGTGAATATTTTATTCTTCGTATTTTCATTTCTTTTGATAGATTTGTAGGACTACAGCTAAATATTATAGCATATATATAAATTTATTATGTATATGACTGATTTAACTCACGTTTAATCAGGTGAACGATGAGGGCTGCTTTTCCTCCTTGCAAATTCTCTCGCCCTGAAAGAAAGAAGAGTAATACGTTTTAATGTTGCTCTTTAGAAATTATAAAACACATGAATTTTTCTACAATTACATCTCATTAGTAAACAGACATACTTTTATTGCTAAGAAATAGAATGAAACAGTAGCTGTGATATGAACAGATTTATAATTATTCAAAATGTATGTATGAATTAATGTTAAGAAACACTGCCGTATCCGGTGACTTTACTGCTAAGCAGTATACAGGGTGTTTCAAAAGGTATAATCCAAACTTCACGCACAGGTAGGAGGCATGAAGATGAACAAATTCTGTTAATACATGAGGGGTCGGAACTCAACCGTTGCCAAGGTAACGTCAAGGCAGGTTCCAAGTCCACTAGTGCTGAAGTCCAAACGAGGTTGGTGATCATTGATGCCTAAGGTTTGAAACCTCTGATAATGATATGGATGCAAGTGATATGTGTGGACAACCCGCCAGACAGTCGAATGGTCCACACCCAGCTGACGAGTAAGAGCACGTGTACTCAATGTTGGCTCATTTGTTAGACGTTGTGGTTCATTTTCGATATCAGGACTTCTCAACGACCTTAGTCGACCGAAATGATGTGCAGCTTGGAATACACCACATTCTCGTAGATTATGTGTTCGGATAAATGTTTGATGATGGGGCACAACTCGATTCGAAAAACGACGTACATGGCGCCTGCTGTTACCCCCAGCTGTACCATATATCAAATGTGTAGCGTCCCCACCCCCACTTCGTGGAACCTATGGACGTAAGACTACACGTCCTACGCTCGGAGTGGAAAATCGCTAAGGGTTCGGGACCGATAAAAGGAAATTATCACTCCACTACTGCTGTAATTGAACACTCAACCCTTTATTCACTTAACTAATTCTAAATTTTACAGCATCTGGTTACATTTTCTATAGACTTAATTATCATTTATATGGGCCCATAATGACTCGCATGCACATTACAACTATTAATAATTAATCCAACCACCACGTGGTTCCAAGCAAAACGGCAACTTGCCTCTAAACGTAATTCGAATTACAAGCATCTATATTGGTAAACTAATCAGCATGTAACAGTAGCATGAGTTCCACCCATTCACGTCCCGTACAAGTATTCCTAAAGTTCAACGCTCGTTGGCGTCATGTCGCTCCTTTATTAAGCAAAGCAGGGAGGAGGGACAGTGACCCCTCTTACGGCAACAATGAATGAGTGACGGGATCTCACTGGCAACACTGATCATTACGTTTATTTTGCACATAAGCCGTGAGCAGGTGTGCCAGTTTTGCTCGTTCAGCTAACTTTTAGTTTATCCTACATTAAGCTTATGCTAATCGAAAAACGTTAAACTATTTCCAGCATTAAGAATCCAATGTCTTTTAGTCCTTTTCCTGATTGCAAATCTTCGTTATATCGACCGCGGGTCTCACAGCGACGGGAAACTCTATTGTCCCACTTGAAGCGTCGAAGGCCCAACATCGCATTTAACAACAACTTTGCAATTTGACGCAGTTCGCGTAGTTATACTACCATAACACGGAACGGACTCACCAGACATCTTCCTGTTTCCACAGACTATTCCTTGGAGGTCCCGATGCATGGTTGACGAATAAACCAGCCGAGCTCCGCATTCGTTTCCTAAATCGTCTATTTCGTGTCTCGGGCTCCTTCAGTATCTCGTCTCAGCTGCTGCGTACGGCGAGGGCGTTCTCCATGTACCAAGACAAACATACGTAGCACAAAAACAGTAAATGAAAGAAAGCAATAACATGTAAGTTTTTATATGCAATACTTATCGCCTTGTTCCACTGTCTCGGTCGCTGTGTTGCACAAACTTCTTACAGGCGCTCATCTATGGCCTTGTTAGAACGAGGCGGCTCCTCAGAACGCGTCGGGAAGGGGGGGAAAAGGACGTAATACTCTTCGGAACATCTTGTTCCTTGCACGTAACCATTATCAAAAAGTAATGTTCATGAATTACAATATATAGTCTAGTGTCTTTATTTTTTAAAACGGCTTTTAAATCGACTTTCCCCAATGGATGTTAAAAAAGGAATACTCCTTAAAAAAAACGAAATTTTCTTAACAGAGGAGAAGGCTCGCACATAGTCTTCCGCGAACGCGACCACAACAAACCCGTCCCAACAAAGGCTTATTGTCGATCGCTAACGCTTCAATCCCTCTCCTCTACAATATTAGATAAACAATCAAAACGACACATAATTAATTACAAACAAACACACTTATTAAACGACGAACATTTATTATAGACGACAGTAACAAGACAAAACAACGAATTCACTAATACTCAACGCACTTAAAATCAGTAGACAAAAAAAACAAAAAAAAACAAAAAAAAAACGTAACTTCAAACAAACTGAACGTTACATACGCTCGACGACCAGCCTCGAACATACCCTGCACAGGATTATGTTTGAGACAAAACAAAACCGATTCTCATCACTCAACTATACCAAACCACTCAACTTCTACTTCACTATACAAAAAAAAAAACAAAAAAAAAAAACAATAAACGAAATTACTTCAACTTTAAACGTCCTACGTATACAACTTACAACTATTTGATGTGAGTCCTTGACATTTTCTTGTGGGGATACCTGAAGGACAAGGTTTATGCTACGCAGCCCGCCTCACTGGAGGATCTGGTTCAACGAATCCAGGAAGCGTGCCGAGGAGTGACACCAACCATGCTTGCCGATGTTTTGGCGTCAGTTAGGTTCCGTGCCCAATTGTGTTATGGTGCCCACGGTCGTCACATCGCGCATTTTGTTGATTAACTTTTTTTTAAACTGTTTGAAGTTTTTGTTTGTGCAGTGTGACTGTTTGAAAGCTACAAACAGTTCACCTAGTGATTGTGGGCGATTGGTTAGTCCGATTTGGATGATTTTTTTGTTTTGTTTGTTTTTTATGCTGAACATGTTTGCAATTGGGGTTTTTTTTCTATCCCTTAAGGTTTTTGAGATAAATTTTGAATGTGTCCTAATTTGTATATTTGGGATGATGAAAAGTGCACCACCCACAACTTCATATTCATTGGATTCATCAAAATTGACATATCTGCTTCGGTTCAAAAAATAAAAGGGGGGTTCAGACTTTTGTATTCACCCTGTAGAATTCTTTTTCAATATTGGAAATAGTACGTAGGAGAGAATGACGACTTTTTGGACCTTTTTCTCAAAATACCTCCGTAAAAATTATTTGTATATTAAAATAATTCCAGGCTAAAGTCTCGAGACCTGGCATCCAATAATGGGTAATAAACGTCATTTATCAAATTCGGAAAAGGGGATGATAATCGGCTTTCGGGCCAAGGGTGGCAGTATATCGCAAACCGCGCAATTTGTAAACAGTTCTCGTGCTGCTCTAGTTAAAGTGTACCACGAATGGGAAAATGAGACCATTCAGAATAAACGGTATGGGAATTGTGGAGCATCACGTGCTATTGATGAGAAGTGAACTTCTGTTGCGAAGGTGTGTGAAGGCCAACCGAAGAGCTACAGTAAACCAACTTACCGCTCAAACCAACGAGGGTGCTACCATACATGTCTCTAAAACCACAGTACAGAGGAACCTGCAAAAGATCGATGGTCACAGCACCCATGCTGACGAAGGTTCATCGCCAAAAACTGCTTCAATCTGCCACTGCTTCAAACAGTATAGAAACTGGACCACTTCGGACTGGAAAAAGGTTGCCTTCTCTGATGAGTCACGATTTCTGCTCCACAGAAGTGAGGGCCGTTGGCGGGCGAGGCGAGAAACCTCCGAGAAAAAGCATCCTGCAACCATTTTTGAACGAGTCCAGGCTGGTGGCGGCAGCGTCAATGTGTGAGGAGTGTTCTCATGGTATTGTCTGGGCCCACTGATACCTGTGGAAGGCACTCTCAACCGATTCGGTTATTTATCCATAATTGCAGATCAAGGCAACTGTCTTCCCAGAGAGGGATGGCACGTTCCAGCAAGATAATGCGGCGTGTCATATGGCTGCAATTGTTCGGGGATGGTTGGAGGAACACGACCAAGATTTCTAAGTACTACCCTAGCCCCCTAATTCCCCAGATCTCAACCCATTCGAGAACCTTTGGGATCGCCTCGATCGTCATATGCGTGCTATGGAACAACCACCGCGTACCCTTCAGCAGCTATCGGATGCTTTACAGTCTGCATGGCAACAGCTACCAGTAGAAACCTACCAGAATCTTATTGACTCACTCCCACGCCGTCTAGATGCTGTCCGTGCTGGTAAAGGCAGTTATTTGGTATATATGCTGGTGGCCATAATAATGTGACTCGACATTGTAAGTGTGTACCACTGACATTGTGGAATTTTCATTTGCAATAAAAACAAAACTGTGTGGCTTGTCTTTTAGGCGTACCCTGAACTGATTTGCATATGATGTCGTAGCCTACTGCTATTGGCTGTATCACTTTGGAAGGGGAGGATTTATAATTTCTTAACAGCAAAATGCTGCATTATTCCTATTATTCCATCTATTCGAAAACTAGCAGCCGAGCCATTTTTTTACCGCTCAAAAACGTTCTAAGGATTACAGAAAATGGTACCATGAATGCAAGGAAACATTATCAAAAAGTTTCATGATCGTGCATAGGGTGGGCAGGAGGTGTTCCATACGCGGACTTTTTTTCCCCATTTTCTGAGTTTTATGCATTTCTTTTCTTTATGCAAAGATTCTTCTACTGGACTTCTACTAATCGGAGACGCTCTACAACTTTAATATGTAGGTAGGATATACCTACAACAGCAAGTTAACTTTACGCAAATCAAGGGGCAAATTGAATGCCATGTACTATCAGACTCACGTTCTAAACCCATATTGACCCGTGACATTCCCGGTTTGTAGGTGCAAAAGGTAAACAAGGTATGGCTGACCCCAGACAAGGCGTCGAGTCACATCACCTATTCCTGGAAAGTATGCAAGAATATAGCGGAATTAGCTCCATTCCATTCAGCGTCATACTCGTCAAGTCTTCGAATGTATTGCCTATGGATTTTTTATGGCTTTAACCTACTTATACACGGGTTATCAGAAAGAGTCTTTGGAAAGCGTGTCAATAGGAGGGATTATGAATTGATGTTGGTGTTGTGCGTTCCAGCCTCCTGCAGTGGAAACTGCGATGCAGAGAAATAGCAGCGATGCATGGCTACCAAATTGAAGACACTTGATGGTGGCAAAAAAAGTTTTCTGGCATTCTGTTACTGTTGTTCCCACAGATCTTAACAACCGTCTGTAGTTATCCAAACTATCCATATTGAAGTATAGTGGCTTGCACCGGAGTTGTTGAGTGAAAGATGTAAAATTATAAAAGAAGGCGGTTATTACGTTTAAATACGAGGGAGGATCGAAAAGTAAGAACAACATATATTTTTAGCAACATTTTTAATAATAAAAAAGCAAAATTGAAATAATGCACAAGAATGCTGCAGGTTTTACCTATTTTTTGACATACGCACGAATTCTCTCGGCACATTTCTTCCATCGTGGCACCAGATTCAATACATCTCATTCTTAAAACTCCTTTTTTCTTATTTTAAAGCCACACCTGCGCACGATTAATGTTTCCCTCTTCATTCGAAGCAAAGCTATGGCCTCCTAATGATTTCTTCATTGGTCCTAAGAAGTGATATGTCTGGATGATATGTTTCAGCACAACCCAGCCAAATTCCTAAATTTTTTTTCACGAATAGAAGCCGCGACATGGAGACGAGCATTGTGAAGAAGTTCAGACAATCAGCACCATATACTTACAAATTTTCCTGTGGATTTCACGCGCTTGCTTTCGTTTAGCCGACATTAAAGAACTACAGCTCGCTGTTTTTCACAAGTTGACGATGCTAGCAAACGCGCCATCTTTACTCGGTAGTTATCGGTCCTTCCTGATCAAGCCATTGCTATCTGCAGCAAAACTATCAATTTGCCAATTGTGAATAGTATTCTGTAAACAAATTGTTGTGCGACATTTTTAGATCCTCCCTCGCAAATAGAGTGAACGCACATTGAGTGCAGGAAAGCATATAAAAGTGCTAATGAGTCAAACTGGCAGAAAAACATTTGAAAGATCATGACTGTGAAAATGCTTCCTGATCACTATTATATTTAAATTAACACAGCCCAAGAAAAAATATCGTTAAGAGTTGATTCTCAAGCATTCCTTTTGGTGCTGAAGCCCTCTATGACCTCAGTGTTTTTCTATCATCCACAATTTCGTCACAATGTGACTTCGTTATACAATAGAAAATTAGCGGAACATACCATAGGAAGTGAAAAATGAATTAATGTTATAGTGTTTTTCCAACGGTCTCGATAAGCCTTTCTATTACTTTGATATCTTAAGTGAAAGCTCTCACCTTGCTGCTCACTGACATTACCCAAATTGGCTAAGTAAAAGTCAAGGTGATTGTGCAAAAAGTGAATCTCCAGGCTCATCAAACATCCTAATTTTTTGAACTTTTCCAGAATGTTGGCTAAAGAGACACATAAGGTGGATCTTTTCTTATTGCCCAAAAACTTTATAATAACCTGCTTGAATGATATCAAAGCTTGAATTTTGCGTTGAATTCGCTAAAAATTTCATTTCTTTAAATATTGGATGTGGAAGTGTGTAAAAATGTTGGATGATATTGTCATATTCGGATTCAGCACACTAAAAACCAAAAATTAGGCCAATTCATTCAAAAAAATGTTTTCATCGGTTGGAGATGGCCACTATAGGTTGATTATGACCTATCGGAAACAATAAAAGTTTCCAAGCTCGTCAATAATGATGGATCCATTCAATCAAAGAACGAAGACATCGTCGAGAATTACACATTTTCTGTCATATTTCCGGTACAAGTGAAGACCTACACAGAAGGAAAATATCCCGGTAAGTCAATGGATTATAGAAGTTTGGAGATGCATAACTTGATAGCCTGACGATTCGAGATTTTCCTTATATTCCAATTACAAAAGTTCTAATGTTTTTCAAAAGACTGGGCAGATCTTCCAAACAAGAATGTAATATGTACTTTTCCTGGAATGTGATAAGTATATTTGCTTTAAATCGAAATCCTATAATAATACTTATGACGATTGGAATCATCTATCCAATGATCTCAGGAGCAAGATATTAAATTTATTAAATATGCCAAACTTGTAAATAAACTTATTTTTAACTAAGTGTTTCTCAAAAACAAGCCGAACTTCTCTAATTCACTTTTGAACACATATCCCTCCCCCCTTTGGGGGATGCAAGTTCTAAATTATTATTATTTACCTGCATTTTTGATTTTGCTGAGAGCATTTTTAAGAACATCCATCGTTGCTCTAGAGCCTTCTCTTCGGTACCATGTTTTTAGGATCTGGTAGGGGACTTCTGAGGGGCCATGTCCTCCTATCCTTTGGTCCTTTTCTATGTGCTCGATTTGTTGTTCGGTGAGTCTCAATTCTCTGGCCAGTGGTCGGCACTCTGATGGAGTAATTTGATTCGAAATTTCCAAAATCTCTATAAATGTTGAAAAAGAATTTTAAGCAGGGTTTAATAATAGATAGATCTATTTCGAAGTAAATATCATTTGAAATAAAGTTATATCATTTGACATTTCAAATGTTCTCAAATTATCTAATTGTTAAGGAGATGGTGATGATAAATGGTTTCAAATGGCTAGACATTTGTGCTTGTGAAAGCTGATGACATGATATGAATTCTTTTGAAATGCTCAGTTTTAAAATGTCCAACAAATGATAGCAAATGATATGACATGAAATGATATGAATTAATTATAAATGATATTTTTCTTGCCATTTTGAAATATTAGTTAAATGATTGCAAGTGAGGTGAAAGATAAACCGTGTTAGTATAGTAGGTAAAGAGAGGAGGCGGGGAGGAGAGAGAGAGAGAGAGAAGAAGACGACTTCATGAATATCATGAGATAGCCCACACACGAGTTGATATTTAATAACACACCCACACAGCCTAAGAATTGTTGAGAAAACCTTGTTGCAAAATGTAGAATTAATATTGGGCCCCAGAGCTTGGTCTTCTGGCATGAGTGCCTTCCTCTCGCTATTGCCTCTAACATCGGCCTACCGTCCATGCTTCCCGGGACACAAGGAGAGGAATCCGTCTGGTTGACCATCCAGCCTCTGAGAGGCCAATAATCCGACATCGTGCAAAGTCCGTTAATTGCGTGAACGGTTGTCGTAGTCGTCATTGCGGAACTGCGACCGTTGTTGAGATTACTGTACTCTACGTTCTCGAGGCAGTTGCTTCCTCCCTATTGCATAGAACGTCTCGCACATGTGTTTTAACTGATGAGCCTATATATGCCCCCGGACACCCTGTATCAACCCAAATGGTCATGTCCCGTGAGCATGCATCTAATCGTTTACTAGTCGGTGGTAGACGACCACCCCCTCATTAAATATGGATAAGGTTGGATAACTCCTTGTTGGTGGGGCAATTTCATTAAAAAGCAGTGTATATACAGTTCACCATTTACAAGCCCTATTACAGTTGAGGATCTTGCAGGAACGAACTGCAGATGTGGAAATGAAAATTTTGAAAGGAATTGAAATTATGAAGAAATGAAGACCGTGTTATTTCTTCAAGATCTTTCAACGTCTTCACTTCTTGAAAATCTACAATTCATTTCTGCAAGATCCTCATTACATCAATTTAGACGTGTAATTGGTGAATTGTATATTATTTTATTCTATTTTGATATTATACTTTTATTTTCATATTTTACTTTTATAAGGGATAATTTTTCCCTAACTAATGAAATTTAATTAAATATCAACAAATCTATTACTTATTTAAAATTGAATTAATACAATAGATTAAATAACCCAGTAGCATTTAATATGTAGTGTGGTCAAAAAAAGAAAAGAATCAGGGGCATTATGTACGATCCTATGGGCGAAGGTGACGGCACCTTTAGGACGTTACAAATAAGATTAACACATTTTTTATTACATTAAAATGTTAGTAACGTTTAAACTTTTTATTCACCTGGTTCAAGTGGAGTTGCAGTGGAAGTTGATGGTGTGTCAAAGGGCCCTGGGTTCATTTCGATGTCACCCATGATGAGGTTCTGCTCGATCCAAGTAAACAAGCTGCGCTGGTCAATGGTTGCATCAAAGGGTTTCACTAAACTGTAGTTGGCTCCATGTCGGCTATATTCAGTTACAAATGAGGCAACAAACATCAAATACAGAGAACTAGAGACCAGGGTGATGAATGACACTGTCAACCACGATATATAGTCAAAAGTTGTCTTGCTCTTGTTGTTTCGACGGTGTAATAGTGGGCAGTGACTCCTATTCCACCCGCCGATTCTATTTCTATAGGTACCAATATCGATGCCCATCTTGTAGAGTTAAAATGAAACTTCCAGCAGAAAATTTTGCAAGAACTGAAAATACAAAGTGAGATCAAAATGAACTTTTTATGATATATTTGGCATTTTTGTGGATATTCTTATGAAATATCGTAGAGAGTGTATTGTAGATAGAATACCTATCGGGTGCTTACCCTATGACGAAGACAATGAACACTCAATATAATTTTCACACTTGACCTTAACAGACAGGGGTTATCGAAAAGGGTAACATAGAATAGTTCAGGACATAGAATTGGGATTACGGAGAAACTGGTTTTCATTATCGACGACGGCAGATTGGGTACAGCTTGGGATTACCAATGAGGTTAATTTTGGTTTAAAGAAATTTTGAGATAAGATTGATGATTACCGAAAATGAATTATTTCCATTACTAGAATTCAAATAAATAGGTGATAGTTTTTATAATATGAATTCAATGTTTAATATTTGATATTCATTGCATATGGGTTTTCATCATTTTTGTGTAAAGCTCCCTGGTTCGGGTTGTGTATAACATAAAATTTTATCTTGGACTCATGGATATGTTTTGGAAGACATGGATAAGTTCAGGTCCATTGGATTGCTTAATCAACAGTTATCAAGTTTATTTGGAGAGTTTAATGTCAAACTATATTGGAAACAAAATTACGGTGCTATGCCTCTCGCAACAATACTCCATGTTAGAGAAATTGTTCGCATTGAGTGCAATGCAGGGAAGGGAATCAAATTTCAATGCAAATGATCTAGCCAGAAAATGCTCCCAAACATTTCACTCCGGCAAATAGTCAGTCTGTATGAGAATAATACACGCTAGGGTATCATCGACACGTGCCTTCCTTGTAGCACAAAGTCCCAAACAAGCCTTCTAAGTACACTATTCTGTTCACTATTGTCTCTATCTTGTCGTTACATATTATTACAAAATCAATTTTTATATTTAACACTCTTTCTCATAAAAATTTCTTCAAGAAGTGTTCAAAACTTTAATTTGTCTCTGTCACTTTACTACAATTGCTGATATTTTCCGTTACATAATTTAAGACCACCCCTAACCCGAAACCTGTTAGAAAACATTGATTATTGCTTTTTGAAGAATATTTAATTGGATATTGTATTTCACTAAATAGGCCTACATTTAATAAGTGTTCGAAAAGCTTAGCGTTTCATACGTAAGAATTGGTAGATTTAAAACAAAATAGCCTAATTTGTATGTGAACAATAAAAAATTCAATCGATAAATCAGCTATAAAGTAGCGATCAATCGGTGGTTTCATTTATTTTCTTTGTGTTTAGACAGAAAGTGTTTGATCAAAATCGTAAAGACAATGAGAAGACAGTTTCTTGACTTTTTCTAATTTTTGCACTTGTTTGCATTTACAGGCGCCACTTCGATGGCCAAGGCAACTTTCTAATTATCGGATTTATAACAAGCTTTATTACACATTTTCTAAATTCAGTAAAGCATGAATATGAGAGAAATTTACCAATATTATGGTTGTAGTGGACTATAACTTACCAGTGTCTTCAGTTGACAGTGAACAAGTCGTCTTCTCAGGATTCTGTTGAAAATAATCAGAAATTAAGTGTGAGTATTAGTTCTTGAATGGCTTTCGTCTGAGTTAAAGACTGCATCGAACACATTGAGAAGGAACAAAGAAATGAAATGATATCATCAGTTACTAACAGGATGCTAGTCAAGAAAAAAACACAAGCAAAGAAGCTCTGAGGGAAATTGCTCCATGTGATTAAGAAAGCGGATTATGATTGAAAGAACAAAATATTCATTTCAATCTTAGCTATTATGACTATGTAGTTTTGTTGCCCCTTTATGTTCATTTCACTGATTCCGTCGACTTCCCTTGAATTTGAATAAGAGACGGAAAGCAAAGCGTGAGTAAGACAGGAGAAAAGAAGGAGAAAAGAACTTTTTAACAACATTTAAAGTCAAAAGTAGATTAAGAAGAGATAGCGGTCGATCCATTTTTCCACAAGGTATTATATTGATCAGTAGAAGTATATTTTGATTGCTGTGTAATCAGCGTTCTTACACTTAACATCATGGATCAATAAAATGCCTTGTGTCGTCCACTGATTACGTGATAAAGGTTTTCGAATATTCAAAGGTAACCGATTCCATAGAAGCTAAAAATGAAAGAAGAAATGAGCAATGTTTTTAAAGTTTGTCTGATGCCAGATTAATTTACAAATCCATTTTTGTATAGCCAAGGGATCGTCCATAAATTACGTAACGCTTGAAGGGGTGGGGGTTGAGCAGTGTTGCGTTGAAGATAACTTGTAAAGAGAGCTTACTTACTTACTTTTCAAACCCGCTTATCCGTTAGGGTCGCGGGGGCAGCAGCCCTATGGAGGATCTCCAGCGATCGCGATCTTCCGCCATCAGGCGCATGTCCTCCCTGGTAATATCCAAGCGACTCGAACCCAGATTCTCCAGGTAGTCTAGCCACCTGGTTCTAGGCCGACCCCTTGGTCTCTTACCCACCGGCTTGGAAAATAACAACTGCCTAGGAAGACTAGTTTGCGGCATCCGAATCACGTGGCCATACCAGCGCAACTGAGACCTCTCAATGCGGAGAAGTAGCGGCTCAACACCTAAAGATTCCCTTATTGTATTGCTGTACACTCTATCTAGTAGGGTAACACCTGCAACACCTCTCAGAAATCTCATTTCGGCCGCTTGTACCCGCGATCGCACTCTTTCGGTCATTACCCAAGCCTCATGACCATAGGTGAGAATGGGGACAAAGATGGATTTGAAGACGGAGAGCTTAGCTTTGTTACTCAGCTCGCGTTTCGTTACCACGGATCGCCACAGTTCACGTCTGACACAGCTTGCTGCACCGATCCGAGCATCCAATTCTTTCTCCTGCCGTCCATCACTCGTGAATGCAATCCCGAGATACTTGAATTTCTCCACCTGTTTCAATGAGGCTCCACTAACATGGAGAGCGCACTGAGCAGGCTGTCTTGAAAGGACCAGAACCTCGGTTTTAGCCACACTGATCTTCATCCCAGCTTCTTCACATTTGGCTGCAAGCCGGTCTAGTGCATGCTGAAGGTTCGTGCGAGAAGACCCAAGGAGGACAAGGTCGTCAGCAAAGAGCAACCTCTCCACCAGGCAGTCGCCCACACAAACACGCTCATCGCCTCGGCTGCCCCTGTCTATCCAGTCCATAAAGATAATGAACAAGATGGGCGACAGTACGCACCCTTGGCGGAGTCCAACACCCACGGTGAACGGTCTTGACTTAATGCCATTTATCCGGACACACATCTCAGAGCTTTCGTACAGAGACATGATAGCAACCAGTAATTGCCCATCCACTCCATACTCTTGCAACACTTGCCAGAGCTTCTCCCGAGGAACTCTGTCATATGCTTTTTCGAGGTCCACAAAGCAAGCGTAGACCTCTTTTGCATACTCCCAGGATTTCTCAAAGATTTGCCTTAGAGCAAAGATGTGATCCGTCGTGCTTCGGCCAGGTCGGAAACCACACTGCTCCCCTGACAGTTTGGAGTCGACTATTTCCCGACTTCTCTTCTCCAGACACTTAGCGTACACTTTCCCAGGAATGCTGAGCAAAGAGATGCCTCGATAGTTGTTGCAATCTCTCTGGTCTCCCTTTTTGAAGATAGGGATCACAGTTCCTGTCTGCCATTGCTTAGGGGCCTGTCCAGATATCCAAGCAACCTGACACACTCGAGTCAGCCACAGGATACCATCCTGATTTAAGGCCTTTAACATCTCGGACCGGATTTCATCATCACCTGCAGCTTTGCCAGTCTTCAGGGACTTAATTGCCCATCTGACTTCTGTTTCAGTGATACTACCGTGACTATTCTCCGCTCCAAGGTGCATCTCGTATGTCTCAGTTGTTGTCGTCACCGGATTAAGAAGAGATGCAAAGTATTCCTTCCACCTATGCAATACGCTCTCCTCCGTTTTCAGAAGCCTCCCATCTGAACTCTTAATAGTTTGTGATGAAAGAGACTTCTTTCCACGGAGGCGGCGCACGGTCTGCCAGAACACCTTGTTTGCCGAACCATAGTCTGCCTCCAATTTCTCCCCGAACTTCTCCCAGGTCTTGGCTTTAGCTGTTGATACTGTCTTTGCTGCTGCTTTTCGCGCCTCAGTGTACCGCACTCGGCTCGAAGTTGACTTATTTGCAAGCCATAGCAAATAGGCTTCCTTCTTTGCCTTGACAGCTTCTTGGACTTCACCGTTCCACCACGCAGTCCTTTTCTCACCGCCCTGCGCCACACTCAGCCGCTTACGACCACAGCACAATGCAGCCGAAGTAATCACAGCAGTTTTAAACAACTGCCACTCCTCTTCAACAGTACCACGATCACTGGGAAGTTCTTTGAAACTTGAAGATATGTTATCTGCAAAGGTCTTCCTCACAGCTCTATCCTCCAGTGCCTCCCATTTGATGCGCCAAGTTTGTCTGAACCTAGTATTTCGCTTGGTTGGCATGGATTCAGAGAACCGCAAAGTGCAGACAACAAGGTGGTGATCAGTTGATAGTTCTGCCCCTCTTCTCACACGAGTATCCAACACTGATCGGAATAAGTCAGCTGAAACAATTACAAAATCAATCAGTGACTTCTGGTCCATTGCATCCCTGTACCAGGTATACTTATGGACATCCCTGTGCTGGAAGAAGGTGTTTGTGATGGAAAGTCCATTGTTGCAACAGAGATCCAACAAGCACCTCCCATTCGCATTTAAATCGGGGTCACCATTCCTCCCAATCACGCCTTTCCACGTTTGGTCATCAGCCCCTACGTGTGCATTGAAGTCGCCCATCAGGATGACAGAATCTGCACTCCCTCTCCTGCTAAGAGCAGCATCAACTTCATCTAGAAAAAGTGGGTACTCTGTGACTGCATTCGGAGCATATGCAACGAATAGAGAGAGAGAGACCGTTTCCCTATCTGAAGTCTCAGGAGACACAGTCTTCCACCTAAGGGGGTCCAATCTGCAACATAATCTGCCAGCCGGGGACTTGTGAGTATCCCCACTCCCGCCTGGGCAGTCATGTTAGGGTCGACACCAGAGTAGAAAAGCTTCCACCCTCCTTCTAAGTCCACAGTTCCAGAACCCGGACGTTTCGTAGAGGTAATACCTATGATATCCAGTCGATACCGTTTGGCTTCCTCCACTAACTCTGATTCCTTTCCTGTCATGGAGAATACATTCCAAGTGCCAATTGACAGCACCCGATCCCGTTGTCGCTTTACCAGTTTCTCCTCCTGGGTAAAGGCATGCGCTGCCCCCGACCGCTTCCCCAAGCGCATAGCGAGTGCCCTGGTGGGGCTTCTCGGAGGCATTGCTCCGAGATAACAGCCGGGAGACTGTCGCTTATTTTTCGAACGAGAGCCTCTGCCTAACTCCCGAACGCGGGTGACTTTAACCTGCGCCACACCCGATGCAGTATGAATTTTCTTATTCGTAGACATCATGAGATATATATTTGTTTGGATACTCTTCGTCTCACTTCTCAACCATGACCTTTCTGGTAAGGGTGACCCTAAAGTAGCCATGCTACAACCAGCATAGCTCACAGAATCCCTGAAGCACCCAAACCCCTGACCCACGGTAAGGGGGCATCCACTCAGGGGTGTAAAGAGAGCAAATAAGTTATATGGAAACAGAAATCGTCCATCATTTAACGACTTTTAAAAAGTATAGAAAGATAAAATAAAGAATAGGAACTATAATACAGTAATATTGAGCAAAAAGTTTAAAAAAATGACTATTAGATGGATAAGAAAAATAAATGCACAGAGAGAAAACTGAACCTTTAAGGATTTGACAAAGGCATTTGTTAGCTTTTTTTTAATTTTATTTTTTACTTTTAAGTGCATCTTTAAAGGCAAAAAAGCGTTCTTAAAAAGTTTTAATGCATTTTCTTATAAAGCATTGATATGAAAGAAAATTTATCAATATCGTAGTGTTGTTGTTCACTATAACTTACCTCACTAATGTCTTAGGTTGACAGCGAACGAGTCGTTTTCTCAGGATTCTCTTGGAATGGTTTTTGAATCGCTGTGATCTGAGTTAAAGCCTGTGTCTGATGGAACAAAGAAATGAAATGATTCTGTTTGTTGGTAACAGGATGGCAGTTAAAGAAAATGATTCAATGTCGAATAAGAAAGAAAACCAAATGAACAAAGAAACTCTGCGGGAAGTTGCTGCATGTTATTTCACTGGAAAGATATGAGTGTATACTAGAAGAAAGCGGATTACGACGGAAATACAAAAATAAATGCACTTCAACTTCAGTTTTAGATTTTTATCCACATGTTGTTGGGTTTTTTTCCTTCTGTTCATTTCACGGATTTCTTCGACTTCCTTTGTATGTGAAGAAGAGAAGGAAGCCGAAATATGAGTAAGGCTAGAGAATTGAAGGCAAGAGGAGAAAAAATTTGCTATCGACAAAAAAATCAAATTTATTCTAATAATTGGAAAATAGTCTCAGGAGGATTTTTTCAAGCCATTATTTCGATATCAGTAAATAAATAGAGAAAAATAGTAAAGAAAACTCCACGGCCTGGACTCGAGTCAGGGACCTTCGGATTTGAACAAAAAGCAACGCTTTAACCTATGCTCATTGAACATGTTTGATACCCGCAACTTAGTCCACGGTGGCCCGAGGCACCCTCGTTTGAGTCCAGGCCGTGGAATTTTCTTAACTATTTTTCTCTATTTATTAGGCGCTTTAGCATAGAAGCCACTTATAAGAATGCGCCCTTGGTCTGTACGTTTATCCGGCCGTCCGCCGTTTGCATGATAACTTGAAAACGGATTAACTATTTCAAATTCTGTTGTCAGAAATATAACCAGCTAAGTCTTAGCTCGGCCGTATCAACTTTTCAGAATTTTTCGTGGACCCCCTCAAGTCGAATTCACGTGCTAAAACAGTGAATATAAAGAATATCAAGTAATGACATGTCATAAAACAATCGATTTATCAAGAAGGAATACACTGTTACTTTCTGTTCATCTTTTAATCATTACTGACATCGGTGGGCGCACGTGAAATCGCTTTGTCGACGCACTATTGCTCAAGTGCTCATAATCTATATTATTAAGCAGCAGTAGAATGGAGCTACTTATTGGTTTAATAATGTCAGTCCGTCCCCTTCATAATTTCTACATTTTTTGAGATAGAAGATTGAATTTCGGAATGTAGCTTACTATGGGCATGTCCATCTGAACTATTTAGCTTGGTTTTGATTGCTACACTGGGGTCGGAATTACGGGGGTGGGATTCAGAGAGGACAACATATCTATGTGGTATTTAGGTACGTAAAGGCGTGAAATTCAGTATCCAGATTCCTCTAGGAAAGATCTATGTTACTATGAAGTGTAGGCCCAATTGTTCCAGGGGGTCGGATTTGCGGGGGTGGCAGTCGCTTAGTCCTTAGAACTATGGCATTTGTTACATCATCCGTACGGAAATGATGAGAAAGGAAAGAAGATACTAGCTTTTTTACATTTTCTGCATATTACTTTCGAGAAAATAAATTTTTTGTTTAAAAAAACTTGGGGAGAGGTAAAAAGTGCAGTTAAAAGGGGTAAAAATAGATAACCGCAGATCTTACCCTACTCGGGGGAGGGGTAATTTCTTTTTAATGAATGTATAAATGTATTTCTGCCTCACTGCTAAAGCTCCTCCTTGGAATGTTTATAAGATTTTATTTATAAATGCATTATGTTCACAATTCCAATTGTTTATTTACGTTCAATTTATTGGTTTTACTTTGTCCGGCTGGATCCTTTGTCATAGACTTGAAATTTGTTAAGTAGTTGCTTTGGACACATCTACTTCAGTATGTAATTTAGTCTAACGGGATGGGGGTCAATATCATATGTAGCTATGCAAAAGATGCCAACTTCTATGAAGTTTTGGCAGGGTTAGGTTTTTTTCCACACGATGACAAATTGATTATCAGTTTCATTTAATTACGTTTAATTGACACTAATCATTTCTTATCATGATCGACTTGATCTGCTCAGTGGTCAGTGTATAACACGAAAGAAAATCCTTCGTTGTGTACGGTTTCGTAACTGATCCAGAGATATTTAAGGACGTACACCACTCCATTCGAACTATCAACAAAACAAGCGCTATCAAGAGGATCCTATGACCTCCATATCCCTGACAGAGTTCTACAAAATCCAACAGATGATTATATTAGGGCAGTAAATTTGAAACATGTATATATTCTGTTTATGTTGTAAATAAATGCTAGCCACAATTCAAATTCCAATCCTTGTGTAGAAGTTGAGGATTAATTTTAAGGAAAAGTAAACAGAAGTCGTCCATGACTCACCAATGTTATAATGTATTCATTAGATCAAATAAACAATAATAACTGTAATATTATTGGAAAAACACCAAAAGAGTGGTATTGTTTACGAACTAATAACGAATAAGAGAAATAAATGGAGAGACAGGAAACTGAATCGCTGAGGATGTCACAAAGGCTTTCGAATGTTCAAAGGAAACTAAGCTCGTAAAAGCTTAAAATGGAAGAAGAAATGAACAATGTTTTTAAAGTTTGTTTGATATCAGATTAATTTACAATTCCATTTTTGCATAAACTTTGTATTTTACTATCATCATTTCTTTTTCTTATTGTATGGTTCTGGAAAAAAGACGGACCAAAAGGACCGTCCATAAATGACGTAACTCTCGAAGACGGGAGCAGAATTATCCACTAATACAGAGGGGTAGTGGGGATTATGTATGGCATTTAGTTATAACATACGGAACTAATGGAGATTATGTAGAAGAGAGGAGAAGAAACCACTAATCCACATAAAATATTCAATCGATTAACATCACCCGATTAAATATTTTATGTGGATTAGTGGTTTCTTCTCCTTTCTTCTGACGTCTGTCCACAGTATCTGGCTCCATTTATTCAGAGATTATGTACGTTACCTAATGCTTTTGCTAAGATTTTGGGACTTATTAAATATATGGGATGGTTAAAATTATTAAACTGGGAACCAAGAAATTATGTTAGCAAAAAAACTTTATTTAACCCTCTGCAGTTTGATTTGGTTTATCAAAATTTTAATTATATAATTATTGTTAGCATGACTTAAAAAGTTTATGAAATATCGATAAATTTCACTATAAATGTAATTTTAAGATATACGGACCTGTTTGTATCAAAAGGCTATTCGATCATTCATCACGGATACTTTAACAAATATTTTAAAAAGTAACACAAACATAATGTAAGCAGAAGGATTTTTTTATTATGCAGTTTTATTTAACTCAGTTTTTTACTTTATTATACTTAGTATAAGGAAGTATTATAATCACGAAAAATTTCGACCTCCAGATTTTCACTGATCATCACGTTTTAGGGTCCCTAGATTATGAAAAAGTGTTTTTTGGAAAATGTATTTGTGTCTGTGTGTGTCTCATTCTCTCACTGTGTGTGTATGTGTGTGTGTGTGTGTGTGTGTGTGTGTGTTGTGTCCACGATAGCGTCCAAACGGCTAAAGCTTTCGAGACCAAACTTTAAACTTAAGATTATAATCTGCCTCGAGAGGTCTGATTAGTTTTCCAGTGGAATCGGAGAACTGGAAGTAGCAGTTTACTCCTGCGCCAAAATATAAATTTTGAAATATCTGGTTAAATATTGCGTTTATGAAAATTTTGTATGGACTAAAAAGTGTTTCAATTTCAATTACAAACAACTTTTGTTAAGAAAATTTTTCAAAATTCCAAACGGAAGTACCAGTTTTACTCTTATCAAAATCCAGTTTTTGGCTAATATACGCGAAATAAGATGGCATAGGCAATTTGGAATCTATACCAAAGTCTTTAGAAGCTTATTTGAACTAACTTTTATTCACAAGCTTTTTTAAAATTTCTATCGGACAGTTGTTTTTTTTTAGATAGATGTTTAATTTTTTTCTGTATTTGGACCAGGTCATTTATGTATAAGAAAATCGGGTGGTGACCACACCTCATTTTTTTTTAGATAGTTTGGGTCAAATTTTGCAAATAGATTTTGACCCTCTTCTTTAGCACTATATCTTTGAAATTTGGTATAGTAAGTAGATTTCAGTGACAATACAGTATTTGACAATTTCGGAATATAATAAAAATTATTTAAGCTTTAAAGGCCACTATCAAATAAAATTAGCCTGCAATTATAGAGAGAGGGCTGATACCACTTTTTTTTGTGGAAAAGTGATATCCGCCCTCTCTCTTTATACAATTGTTTATCCACAGTTCACCAATTTCAGTCAATTATATTTCGTATATAGTTTTAATTATAACCTCCAATTGAATGTTGAAAGCGTGGACGAACTTATGACGATAATGTTTGACCAATTGTTAAGAATCAAAATCAGTAGTCACTCCCAGACGTGAATTCCGTTTGAGATTTTTAAGAAGTCTTTTTCATCTGTTACTGAAGGTGCCTTTAATTGACGTTTTAACCGGAAACAGCGTAAAACTTTTTAGTACGTTTTAAAAATAGCATTTTTTTTTAAATTTCGTTTCGATACCAATACAATCCACTATTAATATTATCAAAATTTGAATTTTTAATATACAGGGTGTAAATTTTAAGTTGACAAAGCAGAATAACTCGAAAAATAAGCTTCACACGAAAAAATGCGTAGAATCCAAAGTTGATTATTTTCGAGGGGGCATCTGCTGGTGCTAAAATTAGCCCACCCCCCCC
>JAHWFO010035604.1:0-13610 GCA_023313115.1 Rhysida immarginata | reverse complement strand
GACTTCTTGTTGGAACTCGATCAAATTTTAACCGTACACACAGTTTTATGTACCCCATTATTCACCTAAATTTCATTACCTTAGGTGTTACCTTATATGAGTTATTAATATATTGATCTTGGTGGCGGCATTTTTATTTCTGTCCATATCTCAATTATTGTACAAATTAGGATCCATGCTCAAATGAATTTTTTTTGCTTAAGATCACCAGTACTACCTCCCCTAAAAGTTTTTTCGGTGTACTTAAAAATCACCCTCTAGTGTAAATAGAAATTGTATCAGGACTAGACGAATCAAGGACTGGTAAAAATAACGAATAGTGCCTCGCTAATTTTCCCGAATGATGTCAACAAATATTAGCAATGGTTTTGAGTGCATTTGGATTTAATGGAAGGCAAATTATCGGTTCGTTCTTGCACAGAGGTTAGAAGATTGTCAAAATGTTGTATTCCAATTTCCATTTGTTGTTTCCAAATTATTTATTGTTTCCAAATGTATTCCATTTGTTCCTAGTTGCTGATCTGCTAGGACCACCGAATTTAGTGTTTCAAAAGAGCCAAGCACCCATCTATACCTCTCACACCCCAAGCAATTGGTCCAGTTCATCTTGAAGTGGCCACCAAAAGTTTCGGACCTCAATCCACTTGAGACCATCAGTGCATCATTTCACATCAGAAGTATGCTGGTGATGGAGTCGTCAGTTTGCCTCAGTAACAGAACTCATTTCAACAATTTAAGGTGTTTTGAACAATCTCCATAAATCGGTGCAGAAAGTAATCATGACAGTTGATCTGATCCTGATTATAAAGAGTGCCAATTTTTTCGCTATAAATTATCTAAACTTATGAAACAGCATTTTTCCATTTTTGTTGAAATTCTTTTTAAATGAGTATCAGACATGAAACTGGAATTTTTTATAGAAAATGCACGTTTATTGTATGGAAATGATAAAAATTGTTATATTCGAAGTACTGCCCACCACTGGCTATACAGGTTTATAGCACGATCTTTACAAACGTACAGCACAGGTGGAACGATCTGTACAAACGTATAGCACGAGTTCCTTGTACCAGAGAAGCAATATATGTCCCATGAACATAGGGAGAACAAATGCTTACTTCTAAAGATACAACTGTGCGACGTTTTCCTACATTAGCTGGAGCAATTGTCCCATCAAATTGGTTGAACTTTACAATTTAGGTTTATTTTCGGCTCTTACTTTAACAGAACAGTCCAGATGTGCTAAAGTACATGCTCGAAATGAACTCTGTTAGATTCCACGCAGCCCTGCAAACGTTGCATTGACTGGCAAAACCGTTGGAAAATACCGGGAGTGTTATGGATGACATCACAATTGTCCACGATCCACTGAAAAAGAGTATCAACATCTGGTACAGGGGTGGAATAAACAAAGGTTTTCAAGTGGCCCCACAAAAAAACATCTAAGGGATTGTAACTGTGTTCAGTTGACTTGTAGAACAACGTTGCACGGTTGTATCTCAAGATGGAAGCGTTTGTGACCCTATGTTCATGGGACATAGATTGCTTCTCTGGCTAGAAAGAAGTCATGCTGTAAGTTTGTACAGATCATTCAGATACACCCTGTATATATTGTTCCCACCTGTGTGACAATTTATGCATGCCACGCCAAAAACACTGTTGCTCTTTTGAGGCAATTCAGTCATCGAGCCCATTTTTATACATTTACGTAAGAAGTGAAGCGTTTCTCAGTAATTGCGTGACCCATCGATGCAAACAAGTACGAGGGTTGTTCACGAGTTTTTGGCTCCTGGTTTATAATTTTTTATTTGTTAACGGATTTTCAAAATTCTTTTTGGATGTGATACTTACATTTGTCCTGATACTAACATTTCACTTTTCGACATAGTCCCCATCCCTTTCCACGCATTGCGCCAACGCGTGACTAGTCGGGTGAACCCGTCAGAGAGTAATTCTGGGGTTGTTGTCAACACGAAGATTGAATGGCATCTTTCACCTCGTCGTCAGAATGCAAATCATATCCATTTGGGAAATGGCGAAAGTCGTAGGGTGCAAAGTCTTTCATTTTTGAACTGCAGCTTTTCATCTTTCAACTGTAGGTGCTGCAACGCCTCCAGTGTGTGGCGATCCTGTGCAGGTGGGCGTTATTGTGCTGCAGAAGAGGGCACAAAGGTGCCATTCAATTATGGTGTCGACAACAATCCCGGAATTCTCTCCAATGGTTCACTCGACTAGTCACGCATTGGTGCAATGCGTGGAAAGAGGTGGGAATAGGTAGAAAATTGGATACTGCATTACATAGATAACAAATGCATGCATCAGATACTAAAAGAATTTTGGAAATCAGTTAAAATATAAAAAAGTTACAGACCAAGAGGCAGAAATTTTTGAACAACCCTCGTATTAAACAGACGGTGCCCTGGTGAGTAAGCCGCATGCAAAAGTATTTCCTAACTAAATGTCTCAATCGTTTCCCGAACGAGTTTTGATGTGTGTGTGTGTGTGTGTGTGTGTGTGTGTGTGTGTGTGTGTGTGTGTGTGTGTGTAATGTTACATTATCATGATACAAAATCTTTTTATGTTGCCTTTTTTGATATCCTGGTCGTTTTTCCACGCAAAGCTTGATTCGACTCGATCATTTGTCGTTGGTATCATTCAGTATTAACGGTTTCTCCAGGTTTCAGCAGCTCATGGTAGATCACACTTTTCTGATTCCATCAAACACAGCAACGTTTCACACTTAAAAATTGCCACTTCAAAGCTCCGTGAGTTACCAAGAGAATGCTCACCGTAAGCTTAGACAAGCATTCGATGCGTATCTGCAGCAGTTTACTTCAAATGGTAACAGAAAATCAATACTGTCCGCAAATCTTAGTTTCCAGGAGCAATATTTGACATGTTCAACGCTATTACAAACTACGCTGGTGTACGAAACTTGTATTATTATGAGTTTTAAATCTTTGGCAGATGTCTGAGTAAGAAAATGGAGCCAACGATACGGTTTGGCGGAAACTACAAGAACAGCTAGGGCCGTGGATGGGTTTCATATTTGCATACCTGGTATAATTTAAGAAGCTGTAGCAACATACTAATTTTTTTTAAGCCAATGCTCTTCTTTTGTTACAAAGATGTAATTCTCTTAAGAATGCTAATATTTGATTTGCAGTCAATAAGTTTTTCTAACAATAAAATCGCGATCATTTACACTTTTGAGATGAACTGTAAATGAACTTACCAACACTGAATAACATGCATGTTCCTAAACTGGTATATACCTTATGCATGCTGATGTTCGGTTTTAAATTTTTCTGTAAAGAGCAGAAACACTTATTAATATCATGGAATATATAATAATTTATCTTAATATTCTTAAAAAGATTATTTTAAATTCAAATTGAAATTAGGTGTTAATTTAGAATAAAAAATTAATGTTAGAAGATCATAAGAAAATTAAATCGCAAAGATGAAAGCAGCCCAAAACCTTAACCAAGTGCACGAGGAGGGCAAATTTCTGAAAACAAAAACTGAATATTTGATTAACTTTCATGACACTAGAGAAAATATCAGAGATGATCTGAAATGTCCTTGTGTTGTCACCAAGTTTTATTTTTATTTTTACTTTTTTAGATGGTTAAATTCAACCTACAGTGCACGGCAAGAAAGAAAAAGGAAACAGGTCTTCATATCTTCAGATGGAGCCAGCGAGCAAAATTACATCTCATGACATTACTTAAAAATTAAGCCTGGCAGATAGCCAGGGGAAGAAATTAAGCAGAATTAAGCAGCGCACGAAAACCCGTTACTGAGAGAGACAAATGGAACGGGCCAAGAGCGTGCGAGCTTCGAGCGAGCTTATTCATTGGTGGCTCAAAATTCCATGCATAATCAGCTGATTAAGAGCGATTTTAAAAAGATACCGAGGCGGCAGAAATTCAGAAAAAATTCGGATTTCGACCATGATGAGGCTCTGATGAAGAATCGTGCCTGAGAACCTTCTTTGTCAGTAATATGGAATTAATGAGTGTATAGTGACTTTAAGGTGCATCGTCCTACAATAATCTTTCAAGTGCGTGTTTTTTATGTTAGGACGTGGGTGTTTCCCCCTGACCCAGAAAAAGTACTCCCAGTTTGTGATCATGGGAAGTATGGTCATGTTGTCGGCAGACGGGCCTTTTTCCGTCACTGTTTTCATGAAGGCGCTGCTCGCCAAATCTGTCCTAGCATCTGAGGACCAATGGATTTTGGTTCTGCAGAGATTCTCCTCTACCGAGTTGAGAATGCTCTGCAAATCAAGTAAAACAGCAGATCGCATCATGGATGTGGAGTACGTGAAAGTTGGCAATATCACTGTCAACTTTTATCGTGCGGACCCTGGCCAGCTCACAGTCCATGTCAAGTCCACCGCCGAGGCTTTTCGGTGTTGATGTCTACAGGTTATGTCAATATGTATACACCGATTTATTTGTCGTACATGTAGAAAAATACTGGACGAATTATCCTGGAATTTCAGGGGTATAAGTAGGATGTTACACCTGATATATTTCAGGGAAGGTTTTCTCCCGAAGGCAATTAGGGGCCCGGCAAAGAAGTGAACTAAAAAATAATGTTTCAAATCGTCTTGTAAAAAATAATGCTTGAAATGCATTATAGCTGTAGCATATGCTTATGAGGCTTATTTTACTTTTCTGTGTTCATTTGTATGAGAATAGCACGTATTTTCATGGAGATATAAAGGTGTCTTTAAAAAGGTCGAAATGTTTTTGTAAGTTTTTTGTTTAAAACACGCAGAATTTTCAACCCAAAGCAATGCCATTTTCAGCAACTTGATAAACTAGAGTACAAACAAACCCTGCAATCAGAATAGAAAAATATTAAATATTTAATGAAATTTGAGCATTTTTACTAAATAATGTTTAACTGCGCATGCGCATGCGTTACCAAATTGTCTTCTGCATAATTTATTAGCAAAATGTATAGAGTGTAACGTACTGCTACCTTCTCAGGTTTAATATAAATTTTTTTTTTAATTTGAGCCTAGTACGTAAAATTTCCCCCTCCCTTGTGGAGTCACTATACGCGATCCCTTTTGTTATTTCGCGTCTCGTCGATATTCCTGGTGTCTACCGCGTTTACCCCTTTCCCTCGACCATGGGAGCATCGACGGCCTACGGTGCGAGTCCTTTGCGACCAGACGTTTAACTATTTTTAACGGAGGTTACTGTGATTCCCCTCCTTATCTTTTTGAATTAAAGGGATCACTGGACGCGTTCGGTTCGCGTTAGTCTTTTGGTTAATGATACTTCGTTCGAGAAGTTATTTTTTGAATTTTCCTCGCGTTATTTGTATTTTTCTTTCTCGGTATTTATTTTAAATGCCGTCCGAGATCGTGATCCTTCGCGTCTTATGCCATTGATTGCGACATCTCCGTCTTCGGTTATTCTTCCGGAGAGAATTTCTTTTTAGCGCTTGATGGATTTTTTGATTTTATTAATTTTCTCGTCGAATCGTTTGGTTAAGCGTTTAGTGTCAATAAGTATTCCCTACTCCGTTTATTGGAACCGTCTCATTCGTGATCTCGATACCAGCCTTTTTGACATCGTTTATCAATTTAGGGTTTCGTTCGACTTGTATTTCTCCAGATTGTTTTTTTTTTTTTTAAGTTTTACCGATTAAGAGTCCCTTTCTTTTGTCACGACTTATGACGTGTTTTTTGGAATTTACTTTCTTGGTTTATTATTAAGAGAAAACTCAGTTTTTGTCATTAATTTTTTATTTCGTTTTGACTTTATTAGGAATTTAACTTTTAGAAGATAGTTTAGATTTTTTTAATATTTTTTTTTTACAAATAATATAATTTTTATTAATTATATTTCTTTCTCAGAGGTTCCTTGTTATCTCTATTGTTAATCACTCGCGCGTTTCTTTGTCTTTAATGTTTAAATGACTTTGTATTGAACGGCTCGTTTTCCTAGAGTAACTGTCTATCTTCATTTCTGTGAACTCGGATAGCCTGTCGCGCGCGCATGTTATTTAAATTTTTGGTTTTCGTAGGTTTCTTAAAAAATTAATATTGCTATCTTAGTCAGATTCAGCTCGATCTCCGGGGAAGCAACACCGACTCTTCTGCCACCTCTTAGATTTTGAGATGGCTATTCCTCTGGAAGATTTTTTTTTTTTTTTTCATTCGTCCAGTTATCCAATCTTTGATTAAGATTTTACCGGTCTGACTCCGGTTCGCCTTCGAGACTTGGCTGTTCGTAATCCTTCAATATGAAGTTGATCGTCGTTTGTTGGCGGTTTTTTCGTTCTTTTTCTGTACCTATAATTGGTTGAGCATCAATTATACATTGGATCGTCTACCGATTTCAATTCAACGGACTTAGGCGAAGTCTTTCCAGTCCAAGATAAGATGTGTTTATCCGGATTCCTACAATAATGCTTTCCCGTCGCTGTATCTTGATCACTCCGCTTGTTCGTCATAAGACTTGGGTTTACGTGTGAACCGTCATCATGCAGTTCGATTGTCTACAACAAAAAATAAACCCTTCTGAAAAGTTCTTTCTGCTGTGATGACCTTTTAGCTGAATTTAAACGAACCTTTTTTATTTATTTTAAACCTTAATTTTAGCTTATGAATTTAGAAGATTTCAGTTCCTTATTTGTATTGTTATCAGATTTACCAAATGAAAGTTTATAATTCTTTGTAATATGATTTCATCTTTCTATTATTCTTGTTTTCTTTTCAGGACCTCATCCATGTTGTCTTTGCCTTCCCTCACCAGTACCTTTTGTTACGTGTATGCACCCGTCGGTCCGTCTTGTCCTTCCTTTCCTGTATTTACCCTCCCGTTACTGTTCTCTTCGTCCCTACTTTAGCGTAAGTTTTGTTTTTCATCCTTATGATTCCGGTGGAAGAGGTCCAGGGTTTGTTTGTTATTATTACTTTACCCATACCATTTATTGTTTATCTATGAAGTTATCCTCATTTATATTTTATTTTTACTGATTCTGTGGTTTACCGAAAAGTTGTGAAAATTGAATTATTTTTTATTTCCAATTTCTATTTTCCCGCCATTTTGCTGTTGACTGTTTTTCTATTTTCAGTGTGAGCCTTACGCCTTCATCATTTTGATCACCAGATCTTCGATATTGACTTCTAGACTTTCTTTTTCTATTCTTCCGTGTCTACAAGCTCCTTCACTGTTTCGGACTTTGGATTTCTCTTCATCTGGTGAATCATCGCAGTCCCACTGCAATCCTATCGGCTTTTGGTCAACTTTGTTTCACTTTCATATTCGATGTTTCGAATCTGTTATTGTCCGTACCTCCCTCGATTCTGTCAGCAATAAAGGAAAATATTTATTTGGATTCCATTTTTCTTTTCTTTCATAATTTTGAGTAGTTTTGGGCCGCGAGTTTAGTATTACCGTTAATTGAGGGTGACGTAGTTTTGGGTATTTTCTCTTTTTACCTTACTCGAGAGAATGTTTGGTCCTTTCCAGTAAGTGTATTCCTTTTTACGCTGTTAATCTGGGCTTTGTTATCTATTTTTCATTTTCTGTAGGGGAAAGGTTTGCTTTTAAGTATTTTTACGTGACATTTTTGGGAGCGTTGGCTGTACGTGCGGGTAAACACGACCCGTCTTTACTAGCACGTTACAAGAGCTACTCTTATAGAAAGCCTTAGCAAATATCTTGAAAATTCAGAAAGATATTGTCGATAGAATTAGTTGAATTTCAGTTGCTCTCAAAAATAAACAAAACGATAAGGGGTTTTCACCAAATTTGTATTTTTAGATCGGACACCAGTATCAACTTTTTCTCCTTAAGCTGACATGAAAAAATATTGACTTCATATTCGGGAGAAAACCTTCCCTGAAATATATGAGGTGTAACATCCTTTTTACACCCCTGAAATTTCAGGATAACTCGTCAAGTATTTTTCTAGATATTCGACAAAACGTCTAAAATCGAAAGTGTCCAATTACTTCCTTCCAATCAGTGTATATCGCAGTTTGGAGAAGTGCTGGGTTCATGCCCTCCCGATTACGCCAATACTCCCAGACTTCAGACTGGGGATATTTTATTTGATATGAGACTCGAAAAAGACACTCCAGATTCACTTATTTTACATGGAGAACGTGTCTTTGTGTACTATTCACTGATAGTGCTATTGGTACTGCAAGAAATCTTCTCATCTCAGGAGATACTGCCCTCTCCTGAAGAAGTGAAATGCGCACGGTGGGTAAATATATTCGTTGCCCGGAGAAAACTGATAGCAGTTTAACAGCAGTTACGTCAACGCCTCTACCACCGCCGAGGCTGACAACATCAAGTCATGTTGCAGAGCCACGACGACCGGTCCCGGTTGTGCCTTCTCCTTGTACATTATGGGCCGTCTCGCCTGAGCAATCTCTGCCTCCACTTCCACCTATGGATGAGCAGGGATATTTAAACGCCTCCACCACTGCCTCTGTTTTCAGAGGTTACTGCTTCAGCCCACAAATGACCTGATGATGGGTGAGGAAGTTAGCCCTGCAGGAGAGGACATCTGTTTCCCATGGGAGAGTTTTACGACACTTTCCAAGGAAGATTTTCTAGCTCTTCCTCCTCCGTCTCAGCCAGAGCCGTAGTCAGTGGATGTCACCCGTCCTCCTTCAATGTTTCCAGTATCATCTTCAGCCCCAATGGAGAATGTTTGTATCAACGCAGGATTTACAGAGGGCAAATCCCCTTGTAAGAAGTGAGTAGATCGCTTATTTGGCCGCCATCTTTGGGGTAATTTGAAGGTGGCGAAAAGTGGAACTATTCTCTATTGTTAGTTCATGCACCATCACTATGGTTGCCAGAACAACATCGCCAGCCAAAGCGCCATTACTATATATCCGCTTTAGCGCCAGCTTAGAAAGCACCCCCCCCCAAACCAACATCGTGCTTGTCGTCTGAAATTTTTTAAGCGGCCTCTCCCAAATTTAGATGCTTTTTTAAAAAATGCGGTATATAATGTCATAAATACCTCTAAACAAGCATTCTGTTATCAATGAAACGACAGTAACATGGTTGAATATCAACATCTTTTATGTATCAACAACCACGATATAAAAGACGACCAGGATTTTTACATGAGAAAAACATTATAAGACGCAGAAAGATAAAAACACACCTGTGAAAGGTCAGTGGTGAACCTTTAATATATCTATTACTACAATTTAAAGCTGGACAAGAAATCGGCATTGAGTTTTACTGTGTTTGTCTACGCAAACTTCAAACGTAAACATACGATGAGGGCGATTTTTTGCCAACCAAAGCAATGGCCGACAGGCTTTCAAATGGGAACGCGTTGGTGGCGCTGAAAGTAGCTCAATGAGCAATCTACTCATTTCATATCGTTGAAATAAACCCAGATGCCAAGGAAGTAGTGGAAGAGGCAACAAGGAATCATCATCGTCTGAGAGGGATGGCAGTGCCATCATGGTTCCTCATCGGATGCACCGCTCGGGACGCGCTCACTGATTCGGCGAAGTGCTGAGCATAATTCGTCATGTAAGAAGGACCAGGCTCCATCGAATTTAGGTCAGCCTCCTCCACCTAAATCCTCTGAATGGGTTATAATCTACCAAGCCTTCGCAGTCATTTCCCAAATGCTCAATTTTTCATTAACCTGTTAGACAAAGGATTGCTACCATCTTCTTTAACCCTTCCATTCAAATGTCGGACTGTATATTTGATTGCGAATGCAGAGCAATTTCGTTTGACATTCTATTGTCAGGTGTGAATTTCCAATTGCTTAATGTATGTGCGCCATGTGGGTCAGAAGAGAAACAGACATTTTTCGATGATGTTGACTGTTATTTGTTTTCGACTGTGTCTACGGTGATTGCTGGTGATTTTAACTGTCGTCCTGACGATGGTAACTATTCTTCGCCTGGACATGTGTATCGTTTATGCCATCAAAATGCATTATTCGATCTATGGACACATTTCCCATGAAGTAATAATCCTGGGTTCACCTACCATCTGGGACCCCTTGTCTCATCACGGGTAACCTACTTCTGATCGAAAATGTATTTGCTGGTTCACCTGGACATATGGAGGTTATTCCCTGTTCATTCTCTAACCACAGTGCCATTATGTGGTCATGGAAAACTTCATTTCCAGCTTTTGCCATAGGTAGTGCTTCTAATAAGAACTGGTTCATGAATGTTTCTCTGCTTGACAACGAGGAATAATGGGGAATGTTTGTTTAGGTTTTTGAAAAACATCTACGCAATGTGTCTCCTACTCATGCTTCGTGGCTTGTGTTCTAAGACAAAATCTCTTCTTCATTAACGATTCCACCAGCGAGGTATTAAATCCAGACCTAGCGATTGCGATCGCTTTCATTAATAAAGATCTTGGGCTGGCCCGTTGGAATCCATCGCAAAATACTCCTTCATCACTCTCGATCATATTGAGGAAAGGGGCCGTTCAACTTCGATCTTTCCTTCTCCTTGAATGGTCATGGCTAGGTTCGTTAACGTTTAAGAAGCGCTTCTTAACATCTAAGTCTTTATGCGTGGTCGTCGGAGGAGACCAGACTTTTCATTTTACTTTCCGGTGGCCTTTTGATTCCTCGCAGGTTAGGAACAGGCTTCGTTTTTGAGGCGTTTGAATAAGTTTCCCAGTTCTTTACGGACAGAGCATGTGCGCCGAGACGCCTAGAATTTCAAGATGCATGATTAGGTGTCTGCTGAGGCAACACCATCTGCCTTAGAAGCTCCAACAGCGAAAGGACCATAATGATGAAAAGAAGGAAATTTCTCGGATCGCAAAGAAGAAGGCAACTGAGAACTATTTCAATTCTCAAATAACCAAATGTGAAATATTCATTTTTTTACCCAGCCTTCGCGATACCTCAAATAACTCATCTAGAATAAAAGGAGAAATTTCAATGCACGTTATTAAGCCATAGTTCTAGAGTCGAAATCAAGACCGAATCTCTCTTCGGACAGCAGGTCCGATATAATCACCATAATACCAATGCAGTTGAAGCGGGTTTCAAGATCGACAGTACTGCGATATGTCCAGTGTTCTAAAATTGTCTTTTACTTTGGCGAAGACTGTAGAAATTCTCCAATCGTCAGATTAACGTCTATCTCAGGCAAGCCCTTTGATTCTAAAAAAAAACAATTCGACTGTTCTTTTCAATTCCCATAGACATTCCAATCAACGTGCGAAATTACGACATAGCGGATCAGTGGTGACGTTATCTGGATCGTGTTTTGCCGTCCGAGTCTTCGATAATACGAAGATGACTACAGCGTGCGTCCCAGCTTCCAAATCACCAGTTTTGGCCAAGCTGAGCAACGAGCATACCTTCAGACATTCCCCACAAGCAGGTGAACTACAAGAAACCGGCTTATGGAGCGATATTGAATGCAAGAAGAATAGCAATAATTTCCTTTTGACATATTCACGTACCCAATAGCCTTGCAAACATTAGACCCAATTCCCTAAACACATTGTGCTTTACCCGTTTTCTTGGCCACTTCTTGAGTGCAGTAAGAATAAGAAGTTCCTTTATCTTGAATTTAGGTTCATTTCTTTATTATGTATCAAATTATATGTTGCTCTTAATCAGCTCATGCTTGGCATCGCATCGTTATTATTCTTATAGTAATGATTGAATTTTTCTCACTATGTTAGGTGGCAACCCTACCAACTTACCTTCGCGGTTACTGCTTTCCAAGTTTTTGCGGTGCCAACTTCTTTCCATTCACGCTGCATAGACTAGGAGATTTTGAATTACTTTCAAAACTGAATGCTTCTAAGGGCAAAAAGATATCGTTCGGGAAAACTCAGATTTTTTATGTAAAAATAAATATAATTTTATTTGTAATTATTTATTCTATTTTTTCTATTCTTAAAATTCTTTTACTGTTTTGCAGACAGTGATTGTTGAGTAAATATTGTTTTAATAAATGTTAATTAAAAAATCTCTACATGATTCTCGCTGTCTGCAGCTAGTTGTCCCTCGCGAATAATTTTCGTGATCACGAGGATGTGTTTCCAACTATTGTTGATGTTCTTTCCGTGGTTACTGTTTTTTTTTTATTTCAGACAGACCACATCCAGCTTCTGGCTTTACCAGTCGTCCTTCTTTTTGGTCCTCCACGTCCTTACTAGCCTGCAGCATGGCGTTCAACTTCCATTTGTCTTTTTCATTCCAATGCTCTGCAAATTACTCCTACCCTGCCGTTTGATGTTTAGTTTCTTATTGAATTTCTCACATTCTCGTGGCAGCTATGATTCTTCACCGAGCAGCATTGTTTTGCGGGTTTACCCATTAGGAAATAATGAAATTTCTTTTAATGCTATTTCAACAATAATGCGCATAAGGGACGCCATGCTGCACATTTCAATTCTTATTCCCCATTAATAATTAATTATGATTTCGTAGTCTTTCTTTAGACATTAAATGGGAATTATGATATTTCTTTTCCATATTCTTTATAAAGAATTGGTCTCTCTCATTTTTTTTATATTTAATCTCAATTCGCTCAATATAGCGATTAATATTTCTCGTTACAGTGTTTTTCTGTATTTAACGTACATTTAGGTATTACTTTATTTTATTTTGAGAAATATTTTCATTTGTAATTGAGATCGTAATGCCTATTCCTCAATTAAATCATATTGTATAGAACATTCTTTTGTTCAGAATTTTTGTATTTTATAAATGAATATCTCAATTTTTAAACCAAAAATAAAAGTCTTTTAATGAGCCACGTCTAGTCTTAAGTTTTCGGGTTCTTGTTTTAAAGTACCACCCATTAAATTCTATTTATTTTGCTTCCCCCTCTGAGCATATGGTAGCAGAGCGTGGTTTCTTTCTTTCATTTTAATACAATATGGAGGAATCATATTTTGAAGAGGGTCGTTCCCTCCCTAGGCCAACGAGTGCCAATTATATTCAATGGACGTATCGAGTTTTAACCATTCTCATTTGGCTGATTAACTCTTTTGATAATAACAACAAGGAAAGAATAGTAAAAAAGATATCACAAAATAACAAAGGGAATAAATGATATGAGACCTTTCGGTCATTTTATTTACAAAGACCTTCTTCAGGTATAAAAACAATGTTTTTTTTTGAAAGTATAACTGAATTCTTCTCTCAGTAAAAGATAAGAATATAAGTTTAAATAGATACATTGTTGAGAGGTATTATTACATCAACTGATTGTTTACATCTTTAGTTTGATCATTTTAAATTGTTATAATCAAAGAATTTTTGTATATTGTTATTTATAATTGATTAAAGGTATATTTACATATTTTTATATTAAATTGATTATGATTATATTTACAAAATATAAAAAAACAAATTTTTTTAATTAATAAGTGAAAAGATATAATTAAAAAGATTTATTATAAGGTTTAAAATTTATATTACAGTATTTTCCATTTTTTATCTAATTTATATGATTGATCGGCTAGACAATTTTTTGATTTGGTTATATAGTAACTTTCTTTAATTAATCTTTTTTGCCAATGTTCTTCAGTTCCTAAAATTTTTGTGTTTTCTCAATCAATTTCATGATTTTTGTTTTTCTTATGTAGATATAATTG
>JAHWFO010035601.1:0-10712 GCA_023313115.1 Rhysida immarginata | reverse complement strand
TTGTGCAAGTGTAATTATCCCGGGCAACGCCGGGTACCTCTTCTAGTTTGAAATAATTTTAAACCTACAATGAATTGATCTTCCCTGTAAATCCACAGAGTAAAGTTTAATTTAGATTATCATTATCATTTGTTTATGTATGAGCTCATTAACTGTATGATGAGAATTTACTTTTCATTTCCAAGCAATTGAGAATGTTATCCAAAGTTCAAAATCTCAAAACAATCTGCTTAGGGTAATATAGCAGCGAATGCATCACAAGCGCTACAATTACTTAAAATAATAATGGAATTATTTATTCTTTTTAAAGCTTGTTATTGTATGTTATAATAGTTTCCCAATAATGATAAATAACAAAAACAACATTATCATCTAGGGAAAACGAAAAGAAAGAGTCTGAATTAACCTTATTTAAGGAAAGACAAATAGAACAAGATTAAAACGAAATTTTCGAACTTTGTGGTATAAAAAAATGATGTTTTTTTCAGTTATTTTTCAATTTAACATCTCCTACAGATTTAATCTGTTTTTCGCTATTTATTTCTATTATCAATGAAATTGACTGAATTTTTGGTTTGATAAACATAGCGAGGATTGTAAGTTTTGATAAGGCTTACATTATTTTTGCAGTTTTATGATTTAAGTAGAAGTGGCATTTATTTGTACCAGTTACTCTAGGCACACAGGCCAATGAATTAGAAATTATAACGCTTATGCGTATTGTTAAGGAGTCAATAAGATGTTGAAGTCAATGGAAGACGAAGCTTTCACCGCACATTCTCTTAGTCTCTTTAGCAAATTTGTTGGAAGAGGAATTGGTTGTCTGTTATGTCGTTTCGCTTCAATATAACCCAAACATTCTCTATGGGACGGTTAGGGTATATGATAGAAGTCATCTCTGGTCTAGCTAAATTACTACGGTATCAAATACGCGCGATGAAGAAGCCGTCACATGCAGGATAAAAATGCAGCAGGATGGACTTTTTGGTCGCCATCAGTGTTCAGGTAATCCGTGGAACCCACCCGACTTTCCATGAATACCAGGAAATCTGTTCCATGCCATCAGAAGAAGCTTCATATCATGAATATGTGCTGGATTCCTTGCTGGATTCCATGAAGCTCCCGCCAAACCTTCTGCCTATCGTCGGTAAAAAATAACGTATTCCAGACGAAGAGAATTATATTGTTAGATAACAAAGTAAATAATGTGGAAGCGCTGACTGCGAAAACGGGATCTTGTGGGTTAATTCACTTTCCAAACCAAACCAGCCCGCTGTGGAGCCTTGCCCAGGATCAAAGTAATTTTTAATTAAAGGCCAGAATGGGGTACGATGCTCTAGGCGGACAGAGGATACAATCGGAGCACCAATGAAGAGAAAATGGTCCTCTTGTGTTCACACTTGACTTCACCAACACACGCAGCCGACGAATACTATCTTGAACAGAATAATAGACAGACATGTATGAATAAATATGATATAGAGACAGATTCCAATAATCCAAGCCTCTTATCCAAACAATACTAATAACAACAAAGGAAAACTTCTTGTCCACAAAAAGAATTTTAATTAGACATATAGGGTAGATGTACCAGTAATTGACAGTGCACCAGTAATTGACAATTCACGATTGAAAGGCTTGTAATAAAGTAACAAGGCAAGAAAAGGGATTGGTGTTGCCACCTCGTATTAGACAATGTATTAGGCTACCCAGAACAGCAAAAAATTAGGAACTTTGCTCCCAATTATGACCACAAACACATGTTGATTGTTCAATGCCTTACAGAGTCGAAATAACGTTGTAATGAACCACTACGCGCGTGTTTGATTACTTGAATTTATTTCATGAATGTCATGTAATATTTGTTATTAATTTTACGTGAATCCTTTTGTGTGATCAGTGGACAATTCTTTTAGTAGTAACAGAATTTCAGATGACCAATATGTTAACTGTATTAATCCACCGTCAACTACTAGAACACAGATGTCACTAGTAATTGACATGACCTGTCAATAATTGATAATTTCTGTGTTTAAAAAAAACGACCAAAAATATATTAATGTGACATAGAATGTAGGATAATAATAAAGGAAACATGATGATTTTTTATGTGTAACTTCTTAATTTCCAGTAATTGGCCTAGCTGTGTCAATTACAGGAACCTGACTGTCAATTTCTAGTTCACCCACTTTGACATAAATCTTCTTGTAGGAATAATTTTTTTACTAGTCATGCACAATTTGTACAGCTTATTTATTTTTTTTCCTATTGTCATTTTGTCAGACTGTAGTAGAGAAAAAAATTGATATGTATTGTGTCACGGTTTAATAATTTTGCAATTTTAAATTTAGCTCATCTGGAAATCTAGATGAAGAAGAAGAATCTGTAACACAACTCTTTGAGGACATGATGGTCCCAGAAATAGAACACGAATTGGAGGTAATTTCCATTCTACTATAAAAGCATTATTCTATTTTTGCTGATATCTATTCTGTTAGCTAATGTCAATTCTATTGCTTTATTTCAGAATCCTACGGACATCATTCCACGTCCCAACTCCTCTGCCTCCTCATCTGGACAGTTTACGTCATTTGGACAGCAGCCTATGTCATCGGGACAGCAGCCTACGTCATCGGGGCAGCAGCCTACGCCCATCGGGGCAGCAGCCTACGCCCATCGGGACAGCAGCCATCAGTTGATGTGCCTAGGCAAAGTTCCAGCACTCCACCACAGAGCAGAGAGGTAATAGGATTGTCTTCGTTTATAAATAACGATCACAATTTTACAAAAAGATTTTTGGGTTTTATTCATGTTGTTTTCCAATTTTATTTTACAGAAGCCTCGACGAAAAGATGACATGAGTGCCGTGATGATGGAAAATATTACTAAAGTTTGCCGTGTTTTTGAAAACAGATTTTCAGATTCACGAACGCAAACCAACCCAATTGAAAAAGAATTTGTTGAAAACCCATACAATGGTTTTTTGCTTCAGTTTGGGCGTCAAATGATGGAATTGAGTCCAGCTGATGCAATAAAATTCCAAATCACCACATTACAATGTATGCAAGAAATGTTAAATAAACAAACATAAAACAACTCTTTTTGAATGTATTTATTGTAAACACCTGTTTTCTCATCTGAATGTTATACATTATGGATTGTTCTGAATTGCCTTGTCTTGCCAAGGAACACTCCCTTCCGGTCTCAAGAAATAGTTCATGAATTGATCGCGGACTTTTGCAGCTTCTTTGGAATGATTAGTCGAGCCCTGACGACTGACACTAGGAAGACCTTGGGTTATGGTGCGCCAGTCACCAGAATGAATGAACCCCTCACGATCCTCATAATCGACTTACCCTGCTGGGCAATATGTTCTTTGGCTATAGAAAAAAAGCAACCAATTTTTAATAATGGAAAAAGCATTACAAATTTACATCATTGTATTAACCAAAAAAAAATGCTCCCCACCTATGGGGTTTATTGGCATCAACTGATTTTAAAAAATTGTGAAGAACACAAGTTGCCTTCACAATTGTTTCCACACCAGTTGGATTCATCTGTATGGTATTCTTTAAAATTCTCCATCTTGCTGTGAGGATCCCAAAAGCATTCTCAATAATTCTGCGGCTTCTTGAAAGTCTGAAATGTAATTGTAGTATTTTCAAGTATTAAACTAAACATCATCACACTAAAGAAAAAAATTCTTTACATTATACATGTAGTTATAAACTCTCCTCGCATGGTTTAAATTCCTTCCAGGGAAAGGGCGCATTAAATTTACCATTAATGGAAACGCCTCATCTACTACAAAGACGAACGGCATCCTTTGATCTATACCAGGTATCGCAGATGGTTCAGGTATATTCAGCAACCCGTCTATCATCTAAAAAACCATATTAGAGTAAACATAAAGAAAAAGCAACAGTATATGTACAAGCAGTTTGCAATAGGGTTCCTTACTCTTTTTCCTAATGTTGATGAATATTCCCCCATCACTTTCTGAGTCAAAAGATCCAACGTTAATCGTTTTAAATTTATATTTTCGCATCACAGCTTCCCAAAAGAACAATACTATGTGCACCTCGAAAGCAGAGAAATTGAAAAAGAGGAATACATTCAAATTAAAACCTGATAAGTTCCTTTTTTGATTTCTGAATTAAAAACACGTTGTGTATAAAAAGAAATTTTCCAACCTTTGTAGTTATAATATAAACTGCCAGCATTTGCTGGGTAGATTATATTGACGTGCTTTCCATCTAACGCGCCCACACAATTTAGAAAATTCCATAGATGCGTGAAATTCTCTAAAATTTTCTGCCACATCTTTTGAGTTGGTGGCTGAAATATAATTTTCAAACTCGTGATCTATTTTTTACAAGCCAGTAACTGCTAAAGATTTACAACAAACAATATTCAATCATTATTTATTTATTTAAAAATTGGAAAGAGCATTTAGAGAAACGAAAACATAAATATTCTCAATTAAGCATCTCAAATTGGATGTGTATAAATTGAGATTTTTTTCAATAGCTTGCTTTCATTTTAGAAACAGTACTATTGGTCATTACATACTGGTAAGTATACAGGCTGCAAAACTTGATATAGAGTAATACAGGTTTCTCGTATAATCTTTGTGAAGGTAGCTCTTCCAACTTTATATATCTGGGCGGTTCTTTTCTGTGATGTTCCTGATGCCATAAAGCTAAAAAAAAATTAAAAATTTCTGTGAGCAAACCGCAAATTATTAATTATGTTATTGATAAGCTCTGATACTCACTCAATTGTCATTAGTAGTCGAAGCGTTGGTGATATTGGCTCTCTCGTTAAATCTATTTTTTTTTAATTTGGGCCCGACCAAGGATAAGAGATAATGAAATGTTTCCTTAATCATCCGGTATGTTCCGTGAAATATCTACGGATCGTCATTTAACATACGCGGAATCTAAATAAAATTGAATCACATATTTAAACATTGAGATGAATTATGAAATACCATTGAGTTAAATTGAATTATAATAAAACTCACATTATAAACAAGCTCTCCAGTTGAGTTACGATCTCGAAGATATGGGCGAACCCAGTACCGATGTTTTCTTTTATTTAGATTTCCATATACAGATAATGCTGTACATGCTACGGTAAGAAAGCAGAGGAATCCTTCCATCAATTCATTTTCTTCATTTGATGGAATCTGTGCTCGGACAACAGAAATTAATAATGATATTTTAAGAAATCCGAAAAACACCAAGGTGTGGCCATGATGGTTAGAGCATGACCTCTTTATTATTATAGACCTGTTTTACTGAATAATTCCATTGTTGCTTTTTGCAGTTCTTAATTTTGCCATGGCGCTGTTTAACCTCCCTATCTGATTGTTTCCAACAATGAAGGTTACATTGTTGCTTGGACTAAGATGGTTAGGTGACTTTTCAGTGACGTTAAAAACAAACTGAATAAGCATTCATTTCATTAACCAAATTTAAGTTTATTTTTATTCGCTATTTAACTCCTTTTTAAAATAAAAGATTCTATGCAAAATTTTTAAATACGTTATGATCTTTTTTATTTTGTTTGCACTACATTTTATTTATCTCAGATGGTAACCAAAGGGAGATTAAACAGCGCCATGGCAACACTGAGAAATGCCAAAAACAACAATGGAAATTCTTCAGTAAAAGGGTCTGTAATAATAAAGGAGGTGATGGTTAGAGAGAAGCTTCTCCCTCTAACGAGAAAAATTGCAAAACATAAACTCATGACGCATGCGCAGTTGAACTTTCTGCGTAGACTTCACGCATGCATGGAAATGATACTTGCGTTTGAATTAAATGCGTCAAGAGCTGTTGCAATGTGCGTCTAGGTGCGTCCAGATGCACATTTGCTTTCTGCGTCGAGACGCAGTTATAAATGCGTCAAAAATGCGTGCATGGAAACTTAGCCTTAGATGTGCTTTTTTGTGCTAAATGTTTAGTTTAGACGATAGGCCCCAAAACCATCTAAAATAATCAGCTAATCCAAAAGGAAAAATTCTGAACGAACTTAATTCAAACTTGAATTCCTTGGCTTCATAAAAAAAGTATCTAAATTATAATCGGCTAAGTGTCATCGCTATGTTGTCAAGGTTTTCATATACATTTTTTGTATCAGCATTGTTTGATGACATTTACTATTATTTATTATTATTAACTACAGTTTCGTGCACACTTTTTGCCAAACTTTCATGATTTTCACTGAAATGCACCCAAATGGATGGATTTACAATTTCGTGCACACTTTTTGCCAAACGTTCATAATTTCACTGAAAGTAACCCAAATGGGTGGATATGCTCGGTGTTGCTCGATCTGTTTATTTGATAAAATTTTGCAATATCTGAATTTGAATAGAAATAAGAATGCATGAAAAATCCTTAAGAAAGTATATATTCACTTTGGAAAAACGAAAAGAATTCTTTAAAATTCTCCCACTGGAATTTTGTGTCCAGTTGGGTTTGCCAAGGAAAATTCAACATTGCATCCTTAACTTTTTAGAATATCAAAGAAAGGCTATGAGTACCGAATTAGTTGTCTATATTAAAAAAATACTTCAGAGATGAATTGAGAGAGTTGAGGAACTCTGTTTACATAATCATGAACATGTAGAGTTGTATTCATTCACAGACCCTGGAATCATATCCTGAATGTGGTTATTTATATTGACGGGTATCAGTTTTGAGCCGCAAGGATTGCTCTCTCACACAATCAGTCGAGATCTTTATAATTTTCTATTATGTTTAGATAAACAATATCTATAACTTCTCTAAAGGAAGTTACTACATTATAAAAACCATATAAAAAATAAATTTTCTCCATTATTGGCTTATTAGGGAAAGTATCTTCACTTTTTCAGCAAAAGCTTGAGCAGTTTCACGCCCTAGAAATTGTATTCTCTTCTTTTTTTTAGAATAATTTCTTACATCTCCGCAAAGATTGCAATAAGAAAAAAGAAATAATACTGACTTTTATTTTTTTATTTATTTATTTATTTATTTATTTATTTATTTATCACTTTTTATAACTATCCTCCTTAAAACGTGAATCATTAAGGCAAGCACCGTAGCTGATGAAAAAGACAGGCCGCAGCACTGAAAAATCAACTGATCATCTTAGCCCAAGCGATAATTTATCCTTCATTTTTCCATCTTGGATTTTAGCAATCAGCATTTTTTTCGTTTGCTGGAAACCACGGTCTATTCATAGTCATCGAGCTTCGGCCATTTTCCATTGTTTCGAGAAGCTAAGGAAAACAGATCGCGCCAGGTGCCGCATGGATCGCACTAAGGCCGACCGCAACCTGCGACAGAGATTTTCATTGAAACTGAATATGAAAGTAAAGTTTCTATCTGCCGATAGGGCGGCGCTGCAGGCGCAGTTGGGCCGGTTGTACATGCAGCGCCACTTTTCAATAGAGTTCCCACCCTACCGGGAGCTAGAAACTTTAGCTTCATTTTAACAATGGAGCTCGATAACCATGAATATCTATAGACCGTGTTGGAAACAAAAAAGGTACATTGTTGCTTCGACTAAGAAGATCAGGTGCCTGTCTTTTTTGTCAGCTACGGTGCTTGCCTTAATGACTCACGTTTTAAGGGGGATAGTTATAAAAAGTAATAAACAAATAAATAAATAAATAAATAAATAAATAAATAAAAATCATGATTTCTTTTTTTATTAAAATCTTTAGAGAGATGTAAGAAATTATTCTAAAACAAATAAGAAAGTACTTCTCAAGCTTTTGGTGAAAGATAAAAGTACTTTCCCTAATGAGCTAATAACTGGAGAAAATTTATTATTCATATGTTTTTTGTAAAGTAGTAACTTACTTTAGAGAAGTTATAGATAATGTTTATCTAAACATATTAAAAAATTATAAAGATCTCAACTGATTGTGTGAGAGAGCAGTCCTTGCTGCTAAAACTGATACTGTCAATAGAAACAACCACATTCAGGACATGAATCGACGCTCTCTGACTGAATAAAACACTAAGTTATTGAAACGGTTACATTTTGATGATGGATGTTGATCAGGCTAAACAGGTTTCCTGAACTCTCATATTCCATGTATGAAGTATTTTTAATATTAACAGAAATAATTCAATACTCATAGCCTTTCTTTGATATTCTAAAATGCTAAGGATGCAATGTCGAATTTTCCTGGGCAAACCCAATTGGACACAAAATTCCAGTGCGAGCATTTTAAAGAATTCTTTTCCTTTTTCCAAAGTGAATATATAAACGTCATTAAATATTTTTTATGTATTCTTATTTATATTCAAATTCAGATATTGCAAATTTCATCAAACAAACAGCCCGAGCAACGACGGGATATCAGCTAGTCTTTTTATGCGAATATAACTAACTGCGAGGAACATAGGCAAATATCTAAAGTTCTCTTTAAATAAATCAAAGACGTCACTTAAAGAATCAAAAGGAAAGCTTTTACCATCTATTAAAGTATTTATTGCGAGGACCCTTGTACAATGAGAACAGTCCGATCAGCTTCATTTTCCGTTGTCGAGGGTTCGAGCTCCAGCAAGTGCTTCTCGGGCCTAGGCGGCATTTCCTCAAGAGAAATAAATAAATGATTAATGTCTAATGTTCTATCATTAATATCCTTAACATTAGTTACGACAGATTTCTTGGGGATAGCTTTCCCAATGGGAGAATACAACGCTTTCGACATCTTTGCTTACTTTAATTAAGAAAGAAATGTCCGAGTACAAATCATTAAATTCAGTTGAGCCATCAATTAATCCAATGGGGAAAGTACCTTGCTCACTTCGCTTTCCTTCGACTGTCGCCGAATCAAATACTCATTGCCAATCCGCAACAACGTTTCCCTCTCCGTATTCCTTGTCCGTGCTCGCCTGCCCACATCTTGACTGGCGCCCTCCTGGCTTACAATGACTCCTCTCTCTAAACTTCAAACCGCTCCGCTTTTATTCCTTTTTCCGACGAATCACCCTTCGTTTCGCCGTCTTTCTAATTTACATGATCTTTAGCAGGTAATATTATTGCTTTTCAAATAACCGCCTCGAAGCTCCCATGATTCTCTTCGCTTTCAAACAGAAACCTAGTGACAATACTGATGCCTTCATTACTTGTCCTATCTCTGAAGGCGAAGTCAAGAAGTTTCTGTCAGCAGATGGTCGTCTGCAATCCAGTCCCAGCATAGATGGCTTCTCGTATGCGTTCTACACCATGACATGGAAACTTCTTGGGCCTTTCCTGATGCAAGTGCTTAATTCCATCTTAGCTGATCCTTCCTCCGTCACCCCAGAATTCACGGTGGGGAAAATCATCTTTCTTCCCAAGGTTCCAGATCTAGAGCATGTAACGCAGTAGAAGCCACTAACCCTGCTCAACACGGATTATAAGGTCTTCACTGGAGTGCTGCAACAAAGACTTAAGTTGTATGCTGATGATTTCTTCGATCCTGGACAGTCCTGCTCCATTCCATCTGGCAGGATGTTCGACAATGTCATAACCATTCAGTGTGTCATGGAGGAAGTTTGTGTTCGACAACAGACTCTTGCTGTGTTCCTCTTTGAGGTGGTTCATCATCTTCGTTCTTCAGATGCTTGCTACAATTATTCCCGCACTGTACTCTTCGGCCACATCATTCCGTCTCCTCGCCCACCTTTGAACTCTTAAAGGGTGTCAGGCAAGGTTGCCCTCTGCCCCTCCTCCTATACATTTTTTACTTGGAACCATTGCTTCAACATCTGAATCGCCATCCGGATATTCATGGTTATGATCTTTCAGCAGCTTCGATCGCCATCAAGACGCTTGCCTAGGCAGACGATGTAGTTCTCTTTGCGTCCGACCCATATACTCTGAATATCTACAACTCTTGGACATAAGTATTTAATAACGACAAGCTCTGTGTTTCAAAATACTTTTATTCACATAATTCACTAATTTAGAAACAAAATAAACCAATAAAATTTAATACAGAAACAAAAAAAATAATTTTTTATAATATTAAGTGAACTTTTCTGCTCATTAACAAAAACTTAGAATGTGACAGTAAATTAAACATATTCAAGGCTGGACAAAAATATTTAATACTAAAGCTGCCTGGACAAAAGTATTTAATATCTTAACAAATCAATCAATATTTTAAGTACTAACCAATAATTAGTATTTTGTGCAACCACCTTTGGCTTTAATTACTGCCGTAACTCGCCGTGGCATGATTGCATACAGTTTAGCACACTCAGTTGTACTAATTTCTTGCCAACTATCTCGGATTGCAACTCGCAATTCGTTCAAATTGGTAGGATGTTTAGCATCAATTAATTTTTTGAAAATCAACCAAATATTTTCAATTAGGTTTAAATCAGGACTATTCGCTGGCCAAGTCATTGTCGAAATGTTGTGGATTTCTAAAAATTGTTTGACAAGTCCTGCACGATGGCATGAGGCATTGTCATCTTGAAAGATGAAAGCATCATCATCATCAAAAAAATCATCTAGAGTTGGAATCAGAAAGCGATCTAGTATTTCAACGTACACATCTTTTGTCACTGTTGTTTTAAGGATACACAAACGACCAGGGCCTTTAGCCGTTATACAACCCCAAACCATATTTCCTTGCTTAAATTTTTGTGTACCTCGTATACAGTCATCATGCAACTCTTTGCCTACTCGTCGCCACACATAAACTTGACCAC
>JAHWFO010035597.1:0-11265 GCA_023313115.1 Rhysida immarginata | reverse complement strand
TACACGAACAGTACAAAATATGGTAGAGGCACATCAATCATGCACGTGGTAAGAAATAGAATTAATAAGTGTGATTATTTGCTTACTTTACTGGCGAATCAATGTGACTGTGTATGTTTTCGACCAGCGAGCCGCAGGGTTTTAGCACTCCCTTATAAGGAAAAAGATGAAACGTTAACAGTAGTTTTAAAAATTAATTTTCATACACGATTTATTTTTTCTTCTTCCCCTTTATTTGCTCTTTCTTAATATTAAACTACACGGGAAAATTCGACTTTTGTTTTTGTATTTTGCATTCAGGGTAAAAAAATATACACGCTCCTGCCAAAAGTACTCGGACACCCCTATGTTCGTGTGGTCTCAACCTGTAAGATTCACGTGATAGTAAACATATCAAAGACACGACTCATCAGTTAGCACATTAGTGACAACACAAATCAGCATGCCAAAGGTCCGAGAATTATCCGACTTTGAAAGAGGAATGATTGTGTGGTGCTGCATTAGCGGAGAGTCACTTCGCGAAATCAGCGCTTTGACTGGGCATCCTCGCTCTACTGTGCACAATGTTGTGCACAAATACGAATAGACAGGTGCAACAACGAGAGCAAAACTTTTCGGACAACTTCCACTACTGTCGCCGAGAGACATACGTTCTCTGTCTCGGGTGGTGGTGAGTCATCACAAATATACCCTGCGAGACGTCACTACTGTCTTTATAGGGGACCCAGACGCCTATTCAATAGCCGCAGTCCGTGGCCCATCAGTACGCACAGTGCAACGTGCCCTCCATGAGATTGGCTTCTGTGCACACAGTGGAAACCATTCGTCTGAAAGGTGAATCCTTTTATTCGTCTACGATGGTATGCGGTGCGTCGTCAGTAGACTAGTAATGATTGCGCAAGATCATGTGGAGAGATGTGTGGGTCTGAGACGGCCAAACGGGAAATACGATCCAAAGTACCTCGTACCCAAAGTGAAAGACTCTGGTTGCGGCGTCATCGGGTGAGCCACGTTCTGTACAGCAGGCATAGCACCTATCATTTTTGTTGACATGGGACTGAGAGATGTTGGAGTCGCACCTACCAAGAGCGATGGTGAAGTTCTGTGGTACCTCATCGTACTGCTCTTCCAGCAGGACAATGCCTCATGTCACGCCGCTCATTCAACACATGAATGGTTCGCCCGTGGGGACTTCTGATTATTGCCCTGGTCTGCGAAGAGTACAGACGTGAACCCAATCGAAACATTATGGGATGTGTTGGAGCGTGGTGTACGAATGCATATTCTCTGATCAAGAATCGGCATCAGTTGCTGGACCGTTTAACGAATAAATGGCACCGTTCTCACGAGCGGCATGTAACAATTTGCGGACACTCTTCCTAACCGTGTTGCAGCAGTAATTGCAGCAAAGGGTGGCCCAACGAGTTACTGATGACAGCATTTCTATAGAGGGCAGGTGGAAGAGAGAGTCCAGATACTTTTGACAGGGCAGTGAATATTATTCAAAGTTTTTCGATTTATCCTTATAGTTTGTTAATAAAAATGCCTCACACGATTAACAATTGGCCCTCTCATCCCCTCAGGAGAAGAAACGAAACAAGAAGTCGTTTCTTGCCACGAAAACCACTTTCGGTTCTACATAATGCAAGAGTTTGCTTGCCTTTTGTCTGTCAGAATGCCTTTAAAGTGTTCTCTGTTTGGGTCTGTAAATAAGAAATCTGATTGAAACTTCATATTTCATAGACTTCTGCAATCAGAAATGATTATGAAGCAGGGGATTACCTTTAGCAAGCGAACATCTAGTATCCAAATGCCAACAGCATAGTGTGTTCAGTTCGTTTCGAAATGTCGCGCCTTTTTTATTTTACTTTAGTGTTAAACTTATTGTCAATTAAAACGAAATTCATTGAAACTCGATTCTGTTCCAACTCTAAAGGGTCCTAATTCTTGTGATCTTGAAGAACAAAGACCGTGACAGTCAGGCATTTGCTGACTGTCGAAGGAATGATCTACTGTCAGCTTCCCACGAACATGCCCCTGTGTTGTTGAAAGTGCTCACTGCGTGTGCTGCAGTCGTGGATGCGTCCAGAACACTGATAGGGAACACAAATACGAATATCTGGAGCCTGCTGTTAACTTGCACGTGGTTAGGGTGCTATGGACGCATCCACGACTGCAGGGGTATTTTATTAGGAAGCAGACATTAAGCCTATCTGCTGTCATGAGGTACAGTCATCAGAGGGAAATAATCCACACTTGAATTTTACTGTTTCAATAATTATTTATTTTTATTAATTTAATATTACATTTAGAGTTAACATTATTAAGATTATTAAATTTAAATAATTATAATTAAAAAGCTATTAAAACAACACATTAGCATGAAATGCATTATTAAGTATTAAAGTCTTGTGGACTATTTCCTTTGGTTGACTGTATGTGCACGAGTAAGTACGGCGAGTAATTTATTTTAAGACATGTGTACAATTACTGTTTTCAACTTAACACCCAATATACCTATTACACTAATAACTCTTTATAACAGGCTCATCACTTAAAAATATGAAACAATTAAATACATGACAAAACCTAACACGTAACGTGAAATTGACATTTGCAGAAGTAGGATTCGCTACGATGTTTGGCAAACCTTTTCCGCGCCGCCATTGTTGGCCCAGTTGGTACTATCAATTGAGTTACGCTTACTCTAAAATTCGGCTAGAATTAAATTAAAAAATTCTTTTTTTCGTATTATTATAGTCTGGAAATTTGACTATTCATTAATAAATTTTGTAACTATTGATTTTCCTTTAAATTTTGTTTTCAATTAAAAATTTTTGTATATACAGGGTGAATACAAAAGTCTGAACCACCCTTTTATTTTTTGAACCGAAGCAGATATGTCAATTTTGATGAATCCAATGAATAGGAAGTTGTGGGTGGCCTATCTCATAGTGCACTTTTCATCATCCCAAATATGCAAATTAGGACATATTCAAAATTTTACTCAAAAACCGTAAGGGATAGAGAAAACAACACAATTGCAAACTTGTTCAGCATAAAAAAACAAACAAAACAGAAATAAAATGATCCAAATCGGACTAACCAATCACCCACAATCAGAAGATCATGTGGACCATTTCCGGAACAGTGTAGCTTGCCATCCTGGAGTTGTTCTGTCTTCTGTGTGCTGAAACATGCCTTTTATTTGCTTTTCCACATGAAAGTGAATGTGAGTATGGTAATTTATGTTAATTTTTTTATTTGCATGCTTTACATGGTGGTAATATCAACATTCAGTTTTCCTTGTGCAGTGTGACTGTTTGTAGGTTACAAACAGTTCACCACGTGATTGTGGGTGATTGGTTGGTCCGATTTTGGTGATTTTTTTCTTGTTTTGTTTGTTTTTATTATGCTGAACAAGTTTGCAATTGGGTTTTTTTCTCTATCCCTTACGGTTTTTGAGTAAAATTTTGAATATGTCCTAATTTGCATATTTGGGATGATAAAAGGTGCACTATGGGATAGGCCACCCACAACTTCCTATTCATTGGATTCATCAAAATTGACATATCTGCTTCGGTTCAAAAATAAAAGGGGGGTTCAGACTTTTGTATTCACCCTATATAGAAATAATGATAAGGTTGAGGTAATTTAATGCTAAATAGATTAACTTTTTAGTTTTTCACCTCATTCATGAAGAGTTAATGAAAGATTAAATTAATGAATTTTAAAATACATGCTACGTGTAGGTTTTTAGTTGTAATTTTATTCATCAAAATATAATTTTATAAATTTTTATTAAAAACAATTTAATAAACTTTTATCAAATTAATTTTTATATTTTTATCAAACTTCAATTTAACAGTTTATTTTAATGTTATTAAATTATAAATATTATTAAACTATAATAATACTATTACAATTATAAAAATATCAAAATATAATTCAATAATATAGGAATTGTTAAATTGAAGTTTTGATATAAATATAAAAATTAATTCGATAATTATATTTTGATAAAAAATTTAAAAAAATTATAATTTGGAAAAATTGATATCTTGATAAAAAATAAAATTCAGAAAAAAACTACACATGCAGTGTATTTATTCATTTATAGAGGTCTATAATGTAAGGTAAAAATCTATCAAAAACTTGTTCTAGTTAAAACTTTGTATATTTTTTTAAACCAAACAGCAAATTTTCGTTATTCAATATTAAACGTTACATTCAAGTAACCATAGTATCCTGTAATGATGAGTGATAATTAACTTCTCTAAAAAAATAAAATAAAAAATAAATAAAAAATAGCCTTACATCAAAGTTTTATTTCAAGTTTTTTAAATCTCCTACTTCCACATTTCACAGAAGTTTAACCTTGTTAATTGAAGTATATTCGACTTGTAATACATGTATTAACTTTCAGTAATTTTTTAGCGCCACAATAGTATGAAAAATTATATTTTCACATCGTCGGTGAATTGCAACATCTCAATAATAATTTATAGGTTTCCTTACTTTTTATTCCTTCTTCGGAAATTTTAAAAAATTTATTAACCTCCAGGGAGCAATAGATTGAAAGAGCCTGAAGTTTTGCTTATTCGGCTTAAAATTCTGCACCAATTAACGAATATTTCATTAAAGATTTAATCTAAATTGCATCCTCCACATGCATTTTAATGGTATCTATCGCTGCGTTTGGGCCAACAATGGCTGAAAAACTCACGTGACTACTTTTCTACTAATCAGCAGCTGCGGGCGGCGCGAAAAAGGTTTGCCGTGCTTTCTTAATCTACAGCTGTAGGTCGATAGGGATAGCAGCGCTGTTATTTCACACATTCTCTACTCACCTGATTTTTAATTGGTTACTAGAGAATAATCACATTTATTAATTCTGTTTTCTATGAAGCACATATTTGTCAAACAATATGCTTGGGATTTCAAACTAACATGTTATATTTGATGGAAACAATAAATTTAATGTGAATGATTTTTCGCACATTTTGAATAAGAAAATTAAGGTATCCTTACTTTCATAGCAACCGTCGCACAATGAGTGGCTAAAAAATTAGAGACACCCCTTATTTGAAAGTAAACCAGTCCAAAAGTGACGTAGAATGTCGTAACAATGCAGAAATGCTTATATAAGGAACACTCAGCTTCGAACGACGTAGTAATCACGGTAATTAGTATCAAAATGGATACAACGAAAGATTTAAGTTATCAAGAGTGCCTTTGGTATCACAGAACAATAGAAAAAAAGCGGCTATTATGGGCCCAGGAATAAAATATTTGGTCACTTGAGCAATGAAAAAAGTAGCCTGATCGGAAGAATCTCGTATCCTACTCCATCATGCAGATGGCAGGATCAGATTATGATGCAAACAGCACGAGTGTTAATTCTGCCAAATGGCAATTCCTCAGGCTGGTGGGAATGGAATTATGGTGTGGGGAATATTTTCCTGCAGTACACTTGGTCCCCTGATATCAGTAGACACAACTCTGGACAGCACAGCTTACCTCAACATCTCTGCCGCTCACGAGCATGATCTATGGCTATGATGATCCCTTCTGGAGATGGTCACCTTAAGCAGGACAATGCGCCTTGCCAACGTGCTCGATCGGTGACAAATTGGTTTGAGGAAATCAATCAGAGTTTAGTCTGCTTCCATGGCCAGCTTAGTCCCCTGACCTCAATTCTATTGAGCATTTGTGGGACGATGTCAAAGATCACTTCAAAGCTTGGAAACGCCACCATATAATCCATGTCAAAAAGAAATCGGCTGTGATCAGAGCTAACGGTCGACCAACTCGTATTTAGAGAGTGTCTCTAATTTTTTGAACACTCTGTGTAAAATCTAATTTTTGAAAACTGAAATAAAATACTCACTTCTAAGAGCGGAAGTTTTGAATATTGCCAAATTTCTTCAACTGTAAATGAGGAATTATCAGGTTTTTTAACATCCATAAGATCCAAAATTGTAGGCGTTGAATGAAGTGATACATTTTTTTTATAATGTTTATTCAGAGTTGTTATCTTTTCATTCTCTTGGCAAATCAAAATCTTTGGCAATTTGATAAAATTTTCCGTTTTGGTTAAAGCAATAATTATCAACGGTTTGGATTTGTAGTAAAGAATTCGGTTCCCCACCAGGAAGACCCATAGAAAGAATATGGCAACTTTTTGAAAATTTAAATTCATAACCAAATTTCGAATAATAATTTTAGTCTTGCTGAAAAAATTCTGATGTTCTTCGATAGAATCCAATGTTCTCTTTTGCATATTCAAGCACTTTAATGTTTTCTCTCTGATGACATCTCGAGTCATTAGATGTATTCCTTTTTTATTTCGTGTATGTGTAAAGGAATAGATGTCCATTAAGATCTGTATAATGGACAGTAAAGACCATCCAAAATAGAAAGATACGTTTCCCGATATATCGTATATCAAACTAAGTTTATCATAATGCATAACTTCTTTGAACACATAATAACTTATTATTGAAAACTTAATCTCTGCTTGTTCATAGTCGGTAATGAGGGAGAACGTCTTCTTCAAATTCGTCATGATTTTTTCACACGGTTTCAAACAACTACAATTTTTAGCGATGTTATGCAGTTCATTAGTAACCACACCAAGGCCAATTTGTTTATTGCATGCGGGTAATTCTTCAAAGATATCTGCTAAGGGAAACCTGTTGGAAGTTAAATGAAATTGATTATGATACGCTTTCACAATAGTAAACAAACATTACTAAAAACTAACCCTGAGTTTTAATAGACATAAAAAACTTGAATATACGAGGACGGATCAAAAAAAAAGGTTACAAGAGTAATAAAAATTATATATAAACAATAGATAGAAAATACAGAAGGAAATTAAGAGGCAAATTTGCGGATCGCTTTTCCACATAAACCCCAAAAATATTTAGGCATATATCTGAACGCAGGACCAACTTGTTTAACAGGGCTTTCTAGAAATCACGTCCCTGACCATTCAGCCATTTCTCGCCAGCTGGCTGAAGAGAACCTTATTCCAGATAAGTGTTTCTTCAATGTCGGAAAAAAGAAATAGTCATCTGGTGCAAAATCTGGGCTTTATGGGGGTGGCTCCAGACTTCCCCTTGAACTCTTACAACAAATTTTGAGTTTGGATAGCAGTGTAGGCCTTGGTATTGTGATGCCGGAGGAAGACGCCATCATTCAACATGCCAGGGCGTTTGCATCAGATATCTTCCCATAACCTTGTCAAACTGGCACAATAACCATCGGCAGTAACAGTATGGCCATGCTTCAGATAACCAATATGGATAAAACCGCATGATCCCTGAATATGGTTGCCATAGCTTTACCGGCAGAAGGTATTCCCTTAAGCTTCTCTCATTGGTGATCCAGCGTTCTTCCACTCAATAGAGGCTCTTTCGGTTGTGGGGATGAAACGATGAAGCCAAGTTTCGTCCCCCGTAAAGATATGATCAATGAAGTGCTAGCTGTCAGAATGGTAACGATGAAGAAACGTAAGACTGCACATCATTCATGTGGTTTTCTGCTCCAGCGAGCACAAACCTTGGAATTTCGCAACACATCAGATACAAGTAATGAGTTGGCCCACGGAAAAAAACGTTTGTAGCAGTATCGTTAAAAGATTTGTAACGAGCTAACACTAGAAATGTTTTAACCCGCAGCAGAACGATAAGAACTAGCGCGACCATATACTGTTCTAACCCTTAAGTTTCATTCCGAAAAATGAATTACTAGTCGTTACAGTTAATCAACTAACCTAACGTTAATGTAAGGACGTTGCTTCGGCTTGATTTTTTAAAACCTATAAGTTCATCGAATCCCCGGAATTCAGTCGGAGATAACGGTAAATGTTCAATTTGGGTGTGGAGGAATGCAGAAAAACCAAAGATAAGTTTGCCAAAAAGGCAAGGTGAATAAATTTTATTTCCCGTGTAATACACTTAAATTAGTCGAGAAATAGCTAAATCGCACAATACAAAGACATAACGACCAAAATCACATTGAAACATTAAATCCAGTAAACTCTCCATAACGGATGTTGCGAAGGAGTGACCTGTGAAATAAAAAAACAAGAATGATTTTACCGCCAAAGCGGATAAATGGAGCACATTTTCGTGTTATAGCATGGTACAGGGTGATTCAGTCAATTTCTGACCATTTCAGTACTATGATTTATTGACCCATTAATGTTTACAAACTAAGGCATGAGTATATGAGTTTTTATTCCCGTGGAGAATTCTTGATGATATGCTCAATGTGGCCACCACGAACGTTTTCAACTGCTCGCAGCCGAATGGTGAAGTTGTTCATAACTCTATCCAGGATTTCTGCATCCATAAGGGTGCAGCAGTCGACGATGCTTTGTCGCAGCTGGTCTAGGGTTCATGGTGCTGTAGTGAGCACACTGTTTTTAAAGAACCATCAGAGATATAAATAACATGGGTTTTGGTCAGGACTCGTAGGGGGCCAAAGAAAGCCACCCCCGAATCGATCTGGAAACCTGTTTGAAATGACACGATTTCCGAATTTCTGATTGAGAAGTCTAGCACTTCATTAGTGGTGTGAGGCCTAGCCCCATCCTGTTGAAACCATTGATGTTGAAGCAGTATATACCTCTTTTGCAGCTCGGGGATGAAAAAGGTTTCCAACATCTTAAGGTAAGCCTTTGACGTTACGGTGCCCTCAAAAAAGAACAGAACAATGATGCCTCCTTTGGACATCGCGCACCTTTCGTGGATGAAGAGGTGGCTTACGGATCTCAAATAACGTGAGCTAAAGATTCCCAACAATAAATCTTAAAAGACTAACCGAACTACCATAAGATAAAACGATGCCCCCCACAAAGAAATAGTTCACTATACATAAGAATATTACCCCAACAATAAATACTAGAAACAAAAAAACAAACCCAAAAAACAAACCCACAAACAAACAAACCCACAAACAAACAAACATACTCCTTTATATATATAGAAAGCTTGTCTCATGACCAAAGTTTGTGCAATATAGAATTTTCGGATTTTCCTTAGAAAGGATTTGTCCCTTCGCTCTATATTGTAGTAATTTAGTTAATATTTAAGCAATTTGGAGGTTTAATTTAGCTTTTTTAGGTTGTTGTGTTTGCTTACCTCTGCTACTGTATATATATAAAGAAAGATGTTTGTTTGTTTGCGGGTTTGTGGGTTTGTTTGTTTGTTTTAAACAAATCTACAGTTTTACTCCGATCTTGATACAATTTCGCATACATGACCTTCAAAGCATCAGAAAGGTCACTGTCTACCTCAGATTTCGAAAAAATAATAATTATTTATAAAAAATTGATATTCATGGTTATGGCAGGGCATATTAATGAGAAATATCACATGACCAACAATGCAAGGCAAAGTTTGTGCAACAACAGGTATCAACAATGGTATCAACACGCAATTCACAAACACTTTGCACGGACCAACAATATACATCGCATGACCAACAATGAAAGGAAAAGTTTCTGCAACAATAGGTATCAACAATGGTGTCAACACGCAATGCACCAACACTAAGCAAGGATCAACAATATATGTCTCATGACCAACAATCCAAGGCAAATTTTGTGCAATATAAAATTCAATGCATAGAATTCCTGTTATTCAGGCTTTTCTGAGAAAACAGAATTCTTAGTACTTAATTTTTTGAAAATCTTTAAAAATGATCAGTAACTGGAGATAATGAGTTAATGAGATAATGAGTTAATGAGATAGTGATAGACTATTGAGAAAGAGTGAAAGACGATAGAGGAAGCACTTCTTTAGCTCCGTGCTGTATTAAGCAAATGGTAAGCAAGTAATTAGAAGAATCAGAGACCACTAGACTACACAAAGTGATGAATGGCCAATTTTTGCTTCAACACATCGAAAGAAGAAAGGATATTGCAACAATATCAAGTGTACATCTTAAGTAAGATTACGTGAGCATCCTTGAGGAGGTCCATTCACTGTGAGCATTTAAAAAAATTTTTTTCGGTATATCAATTCCCAGTATATCACCTAGAATGGATTTTTCCAGTGTTTCGGATTTTTCTTAGGATGGATAGTCCCTTTGCTCTATATTGTAGTGATTGAGTTACTATTTAACCAATTTTGAGGTTCAATTTAGCTTTTTGAGGTTGTTCTCTTTACCTATATGTTTACCTACCAGGCAATGCCGGGACCTCTGGTAGTCTTCTATGTATATAAAGAATTACGTTTGTGTCTGTTTGTTTGTGTCTTATACACATGTACAGTTTTATTCCGACCTTAATGAAATTTTGCATAATTGAACTTCAAAGCATGAGGAAGGTCACTGTCTACCACAAATTTCGATAAAATAATAAATATTTATAAAAAATCGATAATCCTGGTTATAGCAATCCATATTATTGAGAAACTAGCAAAGGTACCCGGCGTTGCCCGGGATAATTACACATGGATGTAAACAGAACAATCTCAAAAAATTAAATTAAATTTTGCAATATCTTTAAAATAAACACATGAAAATGCTTGGAATTAATACAGTAAAAATTCTTAAAGAAAATCCGAAAAAAATCTTTTTAAAAGCTCACAATGGATGGACCACTCCAATAATTTCTTACTCAGGTAATCTTACTTCAGATGTACACTTGATGTTGTTGCAATTTCCACTCTTCTCTCGTTGTGTTGAAGCAAAATTTGGCCTTTCATCACTTTGGGTACTCTAACGGTGGCCAATTCTTCTATTTACTTGCTTCCCATTTACTCAATACAGCACGGAGCTAAAGGTTTGCTTTCTCTGTCGTCTTTCCACTCTTTCTCAATAGTCTGCTAACTCTTCATTATCTCCAGCTACTGATCATTTTTAAAGATTTTCAAGAAATTGTTAAGTACTAAGAACTCTCTTTTCTAAGAAAAACCTGAATAACAGGAATTCTATGCATTGTTACAAATTGAAACTTATCCATATTGCATCATCATTTTATGTTCATTGTTATAATTCTTGGAAAGGATTGTTTTATCATTGCATCATCATTTTGAGCTCATTGTTATTGGTGAATTGCGTGTTGAAACCATTGTTGATACCTATTGTTGCACAAACTTTTATTTGCATTGTTGGTCATGAGATATATATTGTTGGTCCGTGCAGTGTGTTTGTGAATTGCGTGTTGATACCATTGTTGCAAAAACTTTGTCTTGCATTGTTGGTCATGCGATATTTCTCATTAATATGCCCTGCCATAACCATGAATAT
>JAHWFO010035541.1:0-15729 GCA_023313115.1 Rhysida immarginata | reverse complement strand
TAATACAGTTGTTATTCACGTTTGTTCAGTAATTAAAATTATAAAAATAGTTTTGCGATTTTCATTTGATTCACCCTCATATTAATCTTAATATAGTTAGTTCTTTGATTAACCTTCTTCTCCATGGGTGAGAAATTTTAAGTAAATCAATGACGAGGTACCCGGGTACCCAAGTCCTTCATCACTGATTTACATGGGAATTAGGAACACACATTATTTTTTATAACTTAGCTACACGTGTTGTTATTGATATCAATATGAAATCAATAGCAAAAATCATAATTTTTTTTTATTTTAGTAAAAATTTTCAGTTCTGTTTTATTGAAAACTTTCAGTTTTATTTTTTCTGAAAACTTTCAGTTTTGTTTTTCTGAAAACTGTTAGTTTTAATTTTCGTGTTAGTTTTATTTTCTGGTATTCACTGGATGCTTTCTATACTGGAACTTATTAGTTTTATTGTGACATATCTGATGTCACACGAGTTCAAATGTATTCCCACACATTTGTACTCGTTGTTTCTTTATTCACTAGCAAGGTTTTGTACTTGGATTTGGAATTCACATATCCAAATCTAGGTATTTTGTCTGTTTTGTTAATAGGCTTAAGCTTATCTTTTAGTGTTTTGAGCAACTTCGTGACTGTTTTTGATCTTAATTTTCTCAATTAATGATCTGTATGTTAAATTCAGTTCATTTCGGTCCTTTAGTCTGTCACGAAGTTGTCTCGCCGTTTGTAAATTTGCATCTTGTTCTTGTTTTGTACTCAGCGTTTCGTAACTTTCGTTTTCTCGTTCGAGTGGAGGGGGGAGTTGGAGGCATTCTCCATCTTTTTTTTCTCACGTTGCCTAGGCAACGATTGTTCTTTTGGCGGGATTTCTTTTTGCACTCGAACGATAGAACTGTGAGTTAAGAGCGCTGATTGGTAGTGGCTCATCACGTGTTTATTGGGACATAGTTTCTATATAAGGAATGGATGATTTTAATCAGATAATGAGACATCCTCTTCATTGTGTTGTGCTCCGTAAAACTCATCGAGGTTTGCGTTGCGTCCCGCGCGGGAAGGTCAGCCACATGGCCGATCCCGTCGCGTGGACCAACGCCGTGTTAAGCATCGCAGAGCCGTGAGCAACAGGCGGCCTGGAGGGTCGACCAACGAGCGTGGCGGAGGGAAGCCAGCGAGCGGCAGTTGTTGCGAGTCGAGAGCGGGAGGACGAGATTTTCACTGGCGGCGACTTCGAGTGTTTTGGTGGCAGGCGGAGGCACTCGCCTGGGCCAGACACGGAGGCACCGGATTCTAGTAATACGACAACGGTAGAGCCGACGACGGGTGCAGCACATGAACCCTGTGCACGCCGTTCTGCTCGGCCAGCGTCAAGGAAGGAATATCGTCCATGAGCCTCCTCTCAATGCATCGGTGGCATCAAGGAACCCTTTTGTCATCGCTTCATGTTTGTCGAACTGAACGACTAAACAACAGGTATTTTTGGGAAGACAAGACTCTTTTCTAAAAGTACGCATGTTGAATCAGCGATCTATCTTTCGGACATTCATTCCAAAAGTGAACTTTTTAATCTAAATTAAATGAATATGAGGGAATGAGTGATGAGTCACAATTCTGAATGTTGCCATTTTGAAACGTATGTAATCTATTGCTACTATTAATTTCTTCCTTTTAACTAACACTCTAATTCTTTGACTTTGATTTTCATTTTTATATATGAATAAAGTTTGTTGTTTATTAATAAAGCTTGAACGTTATTAATTCAGTTTGATATTGCGTAAATTAAGTTTTGGTTCGGTGCATAAGAGTGTAGTAGCGGGGTATCTACTTTAATTAATTCTTAACGAACATATGGGGTTATTGCAAAACACAACGCAGATTTTATTTGATGATTCATACACTATACGATCCGGAAAATATGGTAAGCATTATAAACTATTACCAGGTTCACTGACAGTTGTGGATCTTGTATCTGTCTTTTAATTAAGCAAGTGCAAGCTCTCTCTCTCTCTTGTGTTGTACTCAATTAACATAAGACAATCTGTCACTTGGGTGCCGACTTACATGTTACTCATGCACTTCAGAGTACACACAGGAGGAGATCTGTCACATTATACTAGCACAAGACCAACATAAAAATGGCAAAACGCGATCAAGCATTCTCATTGGAAGAATTTAGTCGGTAAGATGACGCACTTACTAATATGCCTACACATTTGAATTCAATGAGTTTTGAGTAATATGCACTTACTATAATGCCTAATTCATCTTGTTGTAGAATGAGTTTTGAGCAACAACAATCATATCTGGATAATTTCATTGATGATTCAGAAAGTGATAATGAGTTGTATTGCCTCAACATTCCTGATGATCTCAGCGTTCCACCAAAAAACAATCAAGCTCTTCAAGATGAAGAATCTCATATAGAAGACGTCAATGCTCATCATAATGCCCAAATAAAAATAGATAACTGTTCTGAAAAATAGATAACTGTTCTGAAGTCGAGAATGAAGAAAGTATTCCCGATCAGCAGATGCTGTATGGCAAGGATGGAACTGCATGGAATCTGACAAGTCCTGTAAGTACTCAAACACCACAGCAAAACATTTTACCAAAAATCAGGACCTGTAAAAAAAGCTCAATTCCTTTCAGTTCTTGAAACCTTCAAGTGCATTTTTGATAACATTATGTGCAATATTATAATCAGGGAAACAAACAGGAAAGCCAAATCTGTATATTCTCAGTGGAATGCAGAAAATCCAAGCAGCCCTCCCAAAGTTTGGAAGGAGTTGAAAGACGAAGAATTCGATAGTTATCTTAGGAATCTCATTACAGCAGGGGTTCACCATTCTTGCTCAGAAGACATCAATTGTCATCGCCCAGTTTGTGATGAGCATACCAAAACAATCACAAAATGTTATGCTTGTTCTGCAAATGTGTAAGCTTTTGAACTGATGTTTTTACTGATTGATATTGTAATTATCTTAGAATTGTTTTTGTAATTAAAATTCATTTAAAGTGTGATCATTCTTTTTTATATCGTTTTTTATATCGTTTTCTTGGGTAATAGTTATAGGGGTATCATGGATGTAAAGTGTAAAAGACTTTCAAATTTTTTTTTGAAATTACACAAACTTTTTTTACAATTATTTTTTCTTAAAACTGTATAGGATTACCAACTTAAAGATGTCAAAAAATACCACGGGGAAAATACGAATGTATGATAGATAATTTTTACGTTAAACACGAAAATGGCACCCGGGTACCCCGTCATGGGGAAGAAGGTTAAGATAAGATTTCAAAATTTCAAGGAATTTCCCTACTACAACAAATCTTTCCAGTTTATCTAGGAGTTCTTGGTGGGAAACCGTGTCAAAGGTTCTCGAGATTCGACATACACTACCCTATCAAAAGTCATGGGACAACCCTGATTTGAATGAAACAAGACATTCCTTTGCAATTTCACTGTTAGCATTCTTCCCAGCACTACATAACATAGAGTATACTATTATTAGATGATGCTTGCATGAATGCTGTCTCAAAGAAAAGAGCGACGACATTAGACTCTGGATCAATGGCGAATGGTTTAATGGAGTGATGAGTCCCGCCACACATCTGGCAATCGGATGGACGGATTTGGGTATGGGGAACGCCCAGCAAACGTTATCTGCCAAGCTGTGTTGTGCCCACTGAGAAGTTCGGCGGAGGGTCGGTGATTGTGTGGGGGTACTTTTCATTTTATGGGTTGGGTGCAATCGTTTCTGTGGATGGACATCTGAACGCAGAGCGTTACCAAGACATTCTGGACAACGCAGCACTCCTATCTCTCTGGCAGCACTTTGGCAATCACCCTTTTCTGTTTCAGCACGATAACGCACCTTGCCATAAAACAAGGGCTGTAGGCACATGGTTTGATGAAAAGGGGTTCGAGAACTTGACTGGCCTGCCCAGAGCCCCGATTTGAATCCCATCGAACATCTGTGGGACGTGTTGGAACGTCGATTGCGCGCTTGTGCGGAACGCGCGAAATCCGTGACCGAACTGTCCAAGACACTTATGGCAGAATGGCGAAAATTACCTGTCGAAACGTATCAAAAACTTGTGGACAGTATGCCCCAGAAAATAGAAGCTGATATAGCAGCAAAAGGTGGACCAACAAGATATTAAATATGCATATTTTTGAGTGTTTCTATTAAAGTGATGGTGTCCCATGACTTTTGATAAATGCGATCAATTTGCTCAATCGCTTGATCAATTTTTACAAAGAAGGAAGCCAGGTTAGTTTCAGTGGAGTTCTTTTTTTTTTTTTAAAGCATGTTGATCTTCTGATATCTAGGGTTCAATAACTTTTCTTAGTCATAATAAGTTCAAGTAAATCAGCCAAAATAGAGAAATAGGACGAAAGATTTTGACATATTCTGAATATCACCACTTTGAAAATACCCTCTGTTCAAGCACTTCTCAAAAATAATAAAAATGGTTCGATAATTAATTCACGGGTAGTCCTTCCGGGCCTGTTGATTTTTTCGGTCGCTAAAGACCAACCGTAATTCCTCTCTTTCCAGAGAGTAATTAAATACTAAATTAGAAGACCATTCTTCTTCGTTAATTTCAAGTCCAGAAATATCAAATAACGGAGAAAAATGTTTAGTGAAGTTTTCAGGGATGCCACTTTCACTTAATGTCTGGGTGTCTTCATCCATACTCATACTAATTGGAGAATAGGTAGATTTGGCATTTCTATAAAGTTTCCAAAGTTTTAATTATAATTATATCTTTATATATAAAAATTCAGGCTCAGGGTGCGTCTGTAAATGTTCTAAAAACTTTTGAACCACTTATTCGATTGAGCTCATATTCGCAACATATGTTCATTAGGTCCAGAGTAAGATTTACATGTCCCCAAAGTGGGATAAAAATCATATATCTTGGTTTATGTTTGTTCGTTTACTCAAAAGATGGCGCCAGAGTTTGTTTATCTTTTTAGATCATCGATCTATATTAACTAACTGGATGCACCACTCCCATTGTCTATGCTGCATGTATGTGAAGCCTTATAATCGACTACGTTTGCCTAGTAGGAAGGGCATCACGTTGATGTTTGTTTTCGACGGAGCAACGCGCGTTTTTTAATCAAGTTTTAAACAGTCGTCCAGCCACATGTTTTGAGTTAGATTTTCAGTTGGTTTATTCATTGATTTATGTATATCATATAGTTAATATTACATGAATAGTTTTATTTAAAAAAAATTATCTAAAAATGGTGCAATCCTGTTCAGCTTATGGTTGTTCAAATAGACGAAGTAAGGAAAACCATGAAGTAACTTTCCACAAGTAAGTAAATTTATTTTTATTCATCATTTTAAAAATGAATGGAACATGCATTAGGAACATCGATCTATATTAACTAACATGCATTAGGAACATCGTTAGTTAATATAGATCGATGATTAGGAATACTAAAGTCTTAAAAATTGCTTTTAGATTTCCATTTTCTAACGAAAAATTGCTGGAAAAATGGGTAAATCAGCTGAAAAGAATAAATTGGAAGCCAAACAAATACAGTGTTGTTTGCAGTGCTCATTTTACTTCAGACTGCTTTTTACCAAAACTGAATGCTCAATCCTATGCTGTTTTAAAGAAAATGCTTATCCTACAATTTTCCCTGCTTTCCCACAACATATGCAAGCAAAAATTTCTACCAGGCGGATTCTCAAAAGAAGCAATGCACTTGTGGAAGAACCACCCAGAAAGGTAATGTATAAAACATAATTGATTTGAATTAATTTAATAGGTTCTAAATTAATTTATTTTAAAATGATTTACATGTTAAAAAGATAATAATATTTTTAAATAATAATTTTCAAATATATAAATCAAAATTCAAGTAACATTTTAATTGTAACCAACAATTGAAATAATCCAGCAGCAATTTATTTCATTAACAGAAAACACTATTTCACTTAATGTTAAATATTATTTGTATTTTAATTTGTAAATTGTAAAATTACTTATTTCATTATACCTCATTTCAGTGATTTTAATAAAATTTGAATAACCTATTTTTTAAAATATATTTAGAGCTAGATGAATTTAACAATTGAAATATTTATTTCTCTTGTTAATTTAATTCGCCCCAGGTTTATTTTGAAAAGGCAAAATTTTTAAAAAATTTTTGAAATTTCTGTAATGAAGTAAGATAAAATAAAATAAAGTAAATAATAAAAATTATTTAATGAAGTATTTTTATTGCATATTGTAGGTCATCTGTTTGCCTGCTCTAGATGATGCTATTGTAAATTCAAACACATCATTGCCTTCTTCACCAAAATTTCCAGATCAGTTCTCAACTGAACGTGGCAGACCACGGCTGAATCAAGAACAAAACAAAAATTATTCACCAATTGGAAAAATGCAGAAAAAAATCAAAACACTGCAACAGAAACTTCGTAGACGCAATTTTAAAATAAAAAATCTCAAAAGTCTTCTACAAGAACTGAAGGGCAAGGAATTAACTTCTGATGATATGATTGATACTCTTTCTTCTCACTTCGAAGGCATTCCGCTACATTTACTTGTGCACAAACTTAAAAACGCACGTGTTCCAAAACATGGTGAGAGGTACACAGATACTATGAAGCAATTTGCATTGACTGTGTATTTTTATTCACCAAAAGCATATCGTTACCTTCGTTCACATTTCAGTTTGCCCCATCCAACTGTTTTGCAAAAATGGGTATCCAAAACGAACTTTGAACCAGGTGTCACGGAAATCGAATCCAAGGGTGATTTCCGGCGACACTGACTGCTATTACCGCTCACGCATATTCACCCGTTCGAAGGCGGGGGAGGAGCGGGGCAGACAGTGTCGTCACACCAGCCAACACGCAAGAGCCAATGATGCCGCAGGGAGGCTTCGTGACGAGGCAGCGAAGCTTTCTTGGCGGGAGGTTCGGAGAGAGAAGAGGACAGCGACCCGAACTTCAGAGGGGAAACATCGGAAGGATCTCGGCCCGACGTCCGAGAAGAAAGTCCTTTTGGCAGTCGCCCGTAATGGTCGGAGACCCCCGGACCCTCGGCCTGTTAGAAGCGACGACGTGGCGAGCCGTCCGTTTCCCTTATCGAAGCAAGGCGTGCACGGCGGAAAAGCATCGCAGGCGGCGTTTTCGTTGACGAGCGACTCCGGCAACGAGAACGAACCGACGCGCTTGAGTTCAGCGGGAGCAACCGGGAGATGGTTGCTATTTCGTACGCTCTCGGTGTCGACACCTGTGACTGTAAGTGCTATTTCCCTATCGAGCCTTAGTTCATGTGCGTGGTCGCATGTACGAGGTGCATTCAAGTTCTAAGGCCTCCGATTTTTTTTCTAATTAACTACTCACCCGAAATCGATGAAACTGGCGTTACTTCTCGACGTAATCGCCCTGCAGACGTACACATTTTTCACAACGCTGACGCCATGATTCCATGGCAGCGGCGAAGGCTTCTTTAGGAGTCTGTTTTGACCACTGGAAAATCGCTGAGGCAATAGCAGCACGGCTGGTGAATGTGCGGCCACGGAGAGTGTCTTTCATTGTTGGAAAAAGCCAAAAGTCACTAGGAGCCAGATCAGGTGAGTAGGGAGCATGAGGAATCACTTGAAAGTTGTTATCACGAAGAAACTGTTGCGTAACATTAGCTCGATGTGCGGGTGCGTTGTCTTGGTGAAACAGCACACGCGCAGCCCTTCCCGGATGTTTTTGTTGCAGTGCAGGAAGGAATTTGTTCTTCAAAACATTTTCGTAGGATGCACCTGTTACCGTGGTGCCCTTTGGAACGCAATGGGTAAGGATTACGCCCTCGCTGTCCCAGAACATGGACACCATCATTTTTTCAGCACTGGCAGTTACCCGAAATTTTTTTGGTGGCGGTGAATCTGTGTGCTTCCATTGAGCTGACTGGCGCTTTGTTTCTGGATTGAAAAATGGTATCCACGTCTCATCCATTGTCACAACCGACGAAAAGAAAGTCCCATTCATGCTGTCGTTGCTCATCAACATTGCTTGGCAACATGCCACACGGGCAGCCTTGTGGTCGTCCGTCAGCATTCGTGGCACCCACCTGGATGACACTTTTCGCATTTTCAGGTCGTCATGCAGGATTGTGTGCACAGAACCCACACAAATGCCAACTCTGGAGGCGATCTGTTCAACAGTCATTCGGCGATCCCCCAAAACAATTCTCTCCACTTTCTCGATCATGTCGTCAGACCGGCTTGTGCGAGCCCGAGGTTGTTTTGGTTTGTTGTCACACGATGTTCTGCCTTCATTAAACTGTCGCACCCAAGAACGCACTTTCGACACATCCATAACTCCATCACCACATGTCTCCTTCAACTGTCGATGAATTTCAATTGGTTTCACACCACGCAAATTCAGAAAACGAATGATTGCACGCTGTTCAAGTAAGGAAAACGTCGCCATTTTAAGTATCTAAAACAGTTCTCATTCTCGCCGCTGGCGGTAAAATTCCATCTGCCATACGGTGCTGCCATCTCTGGGATGTATTGACAATGAACGCGGCCTCATTTTAAAACAATGCGCATGTTTCTATCTCTTTCCAATCCGGAGAAAAAAAATCGGAGGCCTTAGAACTTGAATGCACCTCGTATTTAGTGACCTTCACGGAAGGGAGAACGACGGGCGTTCCGTAATTAGAGGCTTCTTCCCTGCTGGGCTGAATGCTTATCTATCAACCCAGTACGGTTTTGCGTACTTTGCCTAAATAGGCCGAGACGAGTTCTCAGGAGTGTTTTCCAGGTGTTAAGTGGAATGCTAGTGTTATTTTAGCGTCCTTTTGTGTGGCAAAGAGTTGGAGGGATAGACCTAATAAATGTAACGAATGTTTTATAATTTTCTCCCTCATTTAGTAACCAGCCCGTCTGGCGAGCACTCGTGTGACTGCATTTGGTAAATGTATTAAAAAGCTTATGTCTTCTGTATCATAGAAGTATTTCACAGTTAACTTATGTGTGTAGTATCTAAGACTTTCTATGTTAGCAGGAACTTTATCTGTGTGAACTTTTTCTTAGTGTTTGCATTCAAACTGCCAGAACTTGTGTGTTTGTGTGACTACCGAGTTTTGACTCTTTAAATTTATCTGGACTTTGAACAAATTAAATTCCAGGACTTGGACTTTAACAAACATTTTAGTGTATGATTCTTCTGCTGTGTCAATTAAACCCATTCGTTCATGTTAAATATTGGCGCCGCAATTAGGCTTAAGTATATGAGAGGCCATATCATGTGCCGTCGTTGAATTGTATTACCCTATAGATATACTGCCTAATTTTTATGTGATTTAATTAGTTGTAGAATTGTATTCTCTATAAGCATAATGCCATAAGTTTTATGTGGTTGATTATTTGATAGGTTAAGTAAATTAAGATTTCTTTGACCAGCTTAGGTTACAAGCTGTAGTAATATTTTTGTCCTTGAGAATCAGAATTGCATTTGGCATTCTCATTTTTGTATTGTGTTATAATGTAACCCATTTTGCTTATCGGAATTTTTCAGGTTGTTTAAGTATTATGTGTATCTTGAATCAACTGATAAGCTCGGTCTAGTTTTTGATAAGAGTTATATTGAGTGATTGCTCTTTAAATTGTTGAGATAGAATTCTCATTAGTTTTTGTTAGGCCGTAAGTTTTCAATTTTGTGTTTATTGAACTAATGAATTGAATTGACTATCAGTTTTTCTGTCGATTCCGATAACAGTTAAACTTTTTGGATTATCAATTATTATAATATATTCGAGCTAGGAGAATTAGCTCTTTGTTATATTTTTATCAAGTCCTTATTTATATATTTTTAATTGCAATATTTTATTGAATTTTTCCATATTAAACTTTATTTTTTTTTCAACCTTACCCTGATAACGTGCTCCATTCTTTTCCACTGCGTAATCTTTTTACTCTGTATTTACACGTTACACCAGGACTATTGGAAGAAGTTTTCCAATATTTAAAAGCAAATCGTGAGAAGTTTCCTTGGCTCTTAGATTGTGGTATTGTTCTTGATTCAAAGGCCATCCGCAAGCAAATTATCTGGGATACCAAACAATCAAAATATTCTGGCTTTGTCGATTGTGCAGGTGTATGTAGTGATAATGGAGAATTAGCAACAGAGGCTTTAGTTGTAATGCTTGTTTCGCTCAAACAAAGGTTCAAATGTCCAATTGGTTACTTGCTTGTAAATAAAATTTCATCCTGTGTACAGACTCAATTTCTGGATATATGTATTGGTAAACTCCATGAAATAAACATCAGAGTGTGGTCTATTACATGGGATGGTGCTGCAGTTAATTTAGCTACCGCTAAAGCTTTAGGTTGTGTCATCGATCCAGAAAGCAATACATTTCATGGAAAATTTGAACATTCTAAAATGGGACAGATAGCTGTTATTTTTGATCCCTGCCATATGATTAAACTGGCACGAAATACTTTGTCAGACTTGAAAATATTGGAAAGTCCTAATGGTAAAATTGAATGGAACTTCATTGAGCAGTTGAATAAACTTCAAGAAGCAGAAGGTTTAAAATTTGCTAATAAGCTTACATCGGCTCATATTCATTGGAAAAACAAACAAATGAACGTAAGATTGGCAACACAGTTACTGAGCTCAGGTGTGGCTGATGCCATTAGATTCTTAAGAATGAATGGTCATGCAGACTTCCAAGGCTCAGAATATACGGAGGAATTTATACGTACAATTGACCGTATTTTTGATCTCCTGAATAGCCGTAATTCAATTTCAAAAGGATTCTAAGCTCCAATTTCTTTGCAATTATTGGCTCATCAAACTGAAATAGCAAAGAAAACTAGAGATTACCTGCTTGATCTCAAAATACAAGGCATTCCTATAACAAAACATAGCAGACGAATGTTTGCAGTTGGGTTTATTATTGCATTGGACTCCGTGATCTTTATAGCAACAGCACTTCTGTCTCGATCTGAGGCTCCTTTCAAATACATTCTAACTTACAAATTTTCTCAGGATCACATTGAACTTTTCTTTAGCTGTATTCGTTCTTCTTTAGGTTCGAACAATAATCCAAATTCTCTCCAGTTCAAATGGGCTTTGCGAAAACTCCTTTTAAAAAACAGTGTGGCCTATCAAGGAACAGGTAATTGTATTGGGTTTAATGAAGAACCTGTTACTTCTATTCTTGAATTTCGATCTGAAGAACGTTCTATTAGGGAATCGCAATCACAACCCATTAATGCCGGGAATGAAGAAATAGAATATTTTGCAGATTTATTGGATGCTACATTATTGTCTGGGTTTCAAAGAAATATTCTTTGCTACATTTCTGGTTTCATAGTTAGAAAAATCAAACCCAAAATTACTTGTTCTGATTGCCTGGAATTATTAGAGAGAAACTGTGAACCAGTTTTGCCTGAACATTCTTACGTAAGACAACTTCCAAGTTCAAGAGATTTTTTAAACTGTATCAATAGAGGTGGTTTAATTCAACCCTCAGATGAGGTTTTGAAAATTGTTGAAATTTGTGAAAAGGCATTTAAAGCCATTGTTATACATAGCAGTGCTGGAATTAATAAGCGTAACATTGATAAATTGTTACTGAATTGTGTCATTCGTAACAAAAACCTTCACTTTATTTTTAGAGGTAAACATCCAATTGTGAATGACTTTTTAATGGAAGATTTGCATGAGAGTCAAATTATTAGTATAATTGCTAAACTTTCTTCAAAATTCGATTGTTTACTTATGGTAAGAAATATTCAATGGCTGCAAATGGAAATGCAACCTCTATTCGCCAAAAATTACACAAATTAATTTTATTTAATCATGTATAAAACTTAAAAGATTGGATATGTTCAAGATAACATATTAATCATTAAATACTTTACTTTTCTTTGATAATTTTCCCTTAATTTTTAAATAAATATTTCATATATTCTAAAATGAAATTTGTCTCTTTAAATATTTTAATTACTGATTATAATTTTCGCATTTTTACAAGAATAAATTGAATAATCATCGAAGAAGTTATCCCGTTTACAACGTTAGCATATAGAAACCAGCGATCTTTTGCCCTTCCCCCTTGGAAAAAGTAGTCGATTATTTGGCTTCACTCAACTCCCATAGAGTGGTGCATCCAGTTAGTTAATATAGATCGATGTTTTAGGTAGACCTTTCCCTTGAAACTGAAACTGAACTAACTGCGCAGAAACAGGACAGCAAAAAACTTCCGTTTTCCTCTGGATGTTTAGTATTGTTTGCCAATGACTTATATTAAAGATATACTCCGAATCCTAATGTTAACAGCGGCAAAAAGTGAAGCAAATTAAGCCATGACAGTTCTGGGCAGCAGTGAGCCGTGGAGTAATTAGCTGTCTGGCTGCTTTGTTTTTGAAAATTTTGGGCCCGAGGAATAATTAATTCAAAACCATTCCTCAAAGCTGTTCTGCGTACAACTGTACAGACAGACACGAAAAAGGACCAGGAATCATTTTCCACGAGCATAAATCAAAAATACGTAACTAAAATGAAAATACATAACTGAAAGACGTTCGAAACGAAATTGAAATTGAAACCATGTTCGAAAAATTGTTTATAAAATATAATAAAATACTTCAAATACACAGTAAACGATAAGATAAACTTATCACTCCGTGATCGGCGTGTAAAAGAATTATTAATCAGCTACTCTCATGTTTAGCCATGTGTTTTGCATCATCTTCACTCACTTTCGGCCATGACAGTTCTGGGCATGGGACGAAGCCGACGCGATATAATCAAGCTGTGGCACTGATTTTGTGACATCATGCAAACAGATGGATTTTGTGAGGTCTTGCAAAAATAAATTTAAGAAAAAAATAAGGATATTTAAAATTTAAAGTAAAATGATTTATTAAAAAAGTAAATTACCTATCTTTGGCATTAATGCATTTTATTCTACTGTATTTACTTAGTTATCTAAAATATAAAGTTCATATTTAACAATGCCAAGTGACGTAGTGCCATGGCTTTGTATAGATCGCGTCGGCTTCGGCATGGAGCTTCCCAATTTGCTTCAAGTTATAACAATTGCTTCGGAGTCTATCTTTAATATACGTCATTGGTGTTTGCACATTTCAAGGCAGGAAACACAAGTTTTTTACTGTCCTGCTTCTGTGCAGTTACTCCAGTTTCGCTTTCAATGGAAAGGTCTATATCAAAATTCAGGGTGCGTCTGTAAATGTCCTTAAAATTTTTGAACCACTTATTCTCTTGAGCTCATACTTGCACCAGGTGTCCGTTAGGTTCAGGGTAAGATTTACATATGCCGAGTATCAGGTTGGCCCAAAAGGTAAAGGGTAAAATAATCTTTTGCTTGATCTGTCTGTCTGACATGAGCGTACGATATGCGCGGACCAACAATGTATGTCATGTCCTACAATGCAGAGCAAGTTTCTGCAACAATAGGCGATAAAAATTACTTTGGCTATGAACATGGATGAAGAAATACAGGATGGAAAACTCCATTATTTAAAGCGTGATTTTTTTTTCACTGGCGCTCTCTGGCCATCTGCGTGGGTATTGCTCTGTCTAGCAGACGACTTTACTTTTCCTTATTGGCATCGATGGCTCAGGGGTTGCGTGATCGCCTCTTATCAACACCTCCTAGACAGAAGGCCTGATAACGGAAACGTCATACACTGTTACATCATCATTAATCGACCAAATTTAGGGCTCACTACTGGTAGAAATAGAATTAACAATGGTCGACTAATGATGATGTAACAGTGTATGAAGTTTCCGTTATCAGGCCTTCTGTCTAGGTGGTGTTGCTCTGATGGCCGTAGATGTGGCTTCGATCCCGGCCGAGGACGACGAGGATTTTTTCAGGGGGAAAATACTATTATATAAAAGAAAGAGCGAAAAATGTATACACTCACTCATTCATTCATTTATTACGAAATCTCCAGAAATATGAAGCCTACAAACTTGAAATTTGGCAGGTATATTTCTCTGGGCTTCTAGGTGAGGGTGATACAGGGATCAAATCTAAGCAACATTTTTTTCTCTAAGGCATTGTTTTTGAGATAAAAAAAGTTGAAATCCTACCTGCAGGAAATAGTTGTGTGGAATCTGTGGAGACACTTAAAGACATTGGTATACGAGACACCAGTGAGATCCGATGAAGACCTGGTAGCCGGAATCGCCATAGCTGCGGACCAGATTCGCGAAGAACCAGGAACTTTTGAACTTTTTACGTCAGTCCATGCGGCGACGTTGTGAATCATGCATTCATGCCAGAAGCAGTGAATTAGAAACTTCTTATTGATGTAAATAAGAAAGAAAATTCCACAGCCTGGGTTCTAACCAAGAACCTTCTGCTCACCATGCAGACGCGTCAACCAATTGCGCCACTTTGGACAAGGAAGCATTAACGCTATCTACATGTCCTTAGGGCTGGTTGGAGCAATACCCACTTCGCAGGCTGAGACTACCTTTCCTACTGCATATAATCGTTAAGGATTAATAAATGAAAGATCTTAGGAGGATTTATTTTCTTTTTTTTTCCACGCCAAACCTCAGATGTTGAAATTATTGAAGAAAATAAGTAAAGAAAATTCCACAGCCTGGGTTCGAGCCATCTGAGGTTTCTGTCCTATTTTCTTCAATAATTTCACCATCTGAGGTTTGGCGTGAAAAAAAAAAAAAAAATAAAAAATGAAAAAAAATCCTTTTAAGACCTTCCATTTATTAATCTAGAACACTTATTGTAAAACATTTGCATGTTTCATAAAAAACAAGTCACATTAAGTATTGTATGGAATGTGTTTTTTGTTCTTTTTATTACATGATTGACCAGGTTTTTGACGTGGTCCAGAATTACGGGTTGAGTGGCATACTTCGTCTACGCGAGGTCCAACATTTTTTATCTCAAAAACAATACCCAGAGAAAAATATGAAAGAGGGAAATGTTGCTTAGATTTGATCCCTCTATCACCCCCCGTTAGAACGCTACCCTGTATACATAAACATAAAAAACTATATTTTTCTCCGAGCGACGCCGGGTATTTCAGCTAGTATTAATATATATTAATAATATTTACATATATGTATTTATATAGATATGTATTTAGACTTTTTGATGTTTAATTTGGCCATTTTCAGAGGTTGAAATAAAAATTCAAACTCGCGTAAATGCTAACGTGGGAAAGCAGAGTTTCACGTCGAACTCGCCACGTTTTTCCATGAGAGGCAACGTGAATGACGAAATGGTAACGAAATTGTAACGTCACTCAAGATAACATGGCCTGGAAGCGAAAAAGTCACCTGACCAACTGGGTGCTAGCAGCAATCCAACCTTCATTGTCTCCATCTTGGATATTAACAATCAGTGTTTTTCCTTTTGTTGGAAACAATGAAGGTTGGATTGTTACTAGCACCCAGTTGGTCAGATGACTTTTACGCTTCCAGGCCTTGTTATCTCGTCGGCCTCGCGTCGCGCACGTAGCTCCGTAAATTCTACGAGTGAACGTGAAGTTTTACGCGAAAGTGATGTTCTTGCAACGACATTCACGTACAAAAGGAGGCCAACGAGAGACAGGCCAGGGCACTCAAAAGTCACATGATCATCCGGGTCCGGGCAACAATCCATCCTCCATTGTTTCTAACAAATGAAAAATTACTGATTGTTAAAATCCAAGATGGAGAGAATGAAGGATGAATTGTT
>JAHWFO010035539.1:0-10955 GCA_023313115.1 Rhysida immarginata | reverse complement strand
AATACTTCAAATACAAAGTAAACGAAAAGATAAACTTATCACTCCGTGATCGGCGTGTGAAAGAATTATTAATCAGCTACTCTTGTGTTTAGCCATGTGTTTTGCATCATCTTCACTCACTTTCGGGCATGACAGTTCTGGGCATGGAGCTTCCCAATTTGCTTCAAGATACAACAATAGGATTCGGAGTCTATCTTTAATATACGTCATTGGGTCAACAACCAAACTATAAATAAAGGAGAAAATGTGAGTTCATCAAACGAAACAATTTGAAGGAATAAAATAATTACCGCGCAAACTGCGCGTGGGCCCCGTTCATAATTTGAATAAAACATTTGATTGTTGCGGAGCGAAGGCTATCCGTAAAATTCGAAACTCAGTGATTGTTGATTTAATGAAGTCATTCCGCATGCTCGCGTGTAATGTCATTTTTTGTTAACATCGTTCTGGCAATGCTGTAACTCGCATTTTCAACTCCCCCCCCCCCCATTAATAATTTTTTGATTAATTGTACGGCTGGAGATCTCGTTTCAATGTCAAAAGTACACATTTTAGTTTATTGTATAATAAAGTACGTTATAAAACATTATTTTTATTTCTCTAAAGCTTTTGGAACAATTTTAACATTTAAAATAAGATATTGTGCTGTTGCTAGATCATAAACTTCTATTTGTATAAAATTCTTTGATTTTTTTAAATGATTGTGCTTTTAATCATTTTTAGTAACTAATCCTTTTCACTGATTACATCATCCAATGTTTTTCACCAAGATGAAGGTTCCTTCTGTTCCTTCATCTGTTAATGTTTTTCACCAAGTTTCACTTCGGTCGGCTGTCCCGTGACAGACAATTTTTTTTCCAACATTTCGAAGGCTTGTTGAAGTTGATTACGTTTAGCTGGATTGCCATCGAGGGCGGCCATGACCACGCAGATTTTCTTTAATTATATAACGAAAATAATCCATGTGATTTAACTTTAAATACAATTTAATCATTAAGTTATCACTCTCTCGTGAATCTATTATACGGGCGAGTCAAAAGTCTGTAATATCCCCCCCCCCCTTCTATCTTGGATACAAAGGTACAGGGTAAGTTTAAAGTCGCGCACATCAAAGTTTAGCTCCCCGTAAAAGTACCAGTACCAGTTTGAGAATTTAAATGAAAGTAAAGTGTCCCAGAGATTAGTTGAAATGTTGGCTTTTATTTTTAGCAGATAAACTGTAGGTGATACAATAAATGTTGGAAATGACGTCCTTTTTCGCGAATACAAAAGCGTATTCGTTTTACCAGACAAACTTTAGCACATTTTCTATATATAGAAATGTGCTTATGTGATCGGTTTGTCCAGCTGTCCGTCCGTCCGTCCGTCTGTCTGTAGACAATCCCACAATTCATTGCGTTGAAATAGAAAGAGTGCAAGTATTGAATTGCTGGAAGCAGGGCTTGAAATTCAAATTTTTCATGGAGGGGAGCATCCCCTCCTATGTTTTTAAATGGAGGGGAGTTAAACTCTTTGGGAGGGAGGCAATAAATTACGAGTTATTCAAGTGATTTTTCAACATATTTTAATTTAAGTTTTGTACATAAATGTGTTAAGAATAATAAAATAACAAAAACTCAGTCAAAAAATAAATGTAATAAATTCTTATATTTCAATAAACAAAAAATTAAATACTACTAAAATATATGAAAATGGATTTTAGTGTGTCTTGGTATTTAGCAATCTCTGGATATGATTTTGAAGCATCTAAACATAATGCTAATCTATGAGCTATCGGATAAATTCCTATTACTTTATTATTTTTCTCTTGACGATACTGCAACGGTGACGATTGGAATTAGGAAATTCCATTGGTTCAAAAGTTAAATCTCTCTGAAAATATTCAACAATACTGATTGATGACAAGTTAAACCCGTAATCTAATGATTTACGGACGGAAAAGTGTGATAGTGTCCAAACTTATATTGAGAAAACTAATATTGTAAGATACAGAGAAAAAAATATTAATAAAAAATCATAAAAACTTTTAATATGATTAAATGCCATGGGTGGGGAAACTCCCCTCCTGGAAGTTATTTTGGGAGCGATTTTAAAATTTTGGGCGAGAATCCTGCCATCCCGCCCTGAATTTCAAGCACTGTGGGTTTAGAACATACATGGGTTCGGGAAAACGTGTGTTGAGAACATACATGGGTTCGGCTCTACGCGTGCTCTAAACGTTAATGAGAGTGTGCGCGTGCAAGATGCACGTGTTTGACGATTATTGAAAGAGCAGATCGGTCTCTAAATCAAGAGAATTTTTTTATTCCTAGGGAGCTTAGTATTTATTACGATAACTTGAAAATGCATTAACTTTTTCACAGTCTGTTTTGGCCAATCCATTAACATGGGACAGAGCACGAACAAGTACGAACGTGAGATAGCCGGAATAGGTACGTGCTCTAATGGCACGTGCTTTAATGGTACCATTATGATACCCCCTTAAAACTTTCCTACAACCAGACATGGCATGTAATATATCAAATAATTCGTCACAACATATCATGAACGAATATATAAGAGTAAGTAGTGATAGCAGGTATTGTTCTAATGGTACTGTTATGTTTTCTTGTGTTTTGTAACTGCCATAAAGGAAGTCTCGACCATGCTCCTTTGTTAGGATATCGAAAGTGAAACTCTTTATTTTCATCCCCCTGAGCCCATTCATACAAAACCTCATCAGTCCGTTCACAATCATCATCATCACATAACATCTCCTCCCTCAAGCAAAGATATATGAATAAATGAGTAAAGGTCTTACATTAGATTAATACAAACAACCATTATCTTAACACTGAAAGTTCTGTTCTTGAAAGTCTAGTCAAACCCTAAACGCTCTGGTGGTCGGCGTAATCGCTGTGGATATCTGCTCCTAGTTTGAGGTGTCGCTCGAGGAGGCACTGCTTGTGATATGTGTGTAGGTAGGTGTTTCACCTCCTGAGGCACTGTGTGTGTGTCATCATTATCAAAATCAAAAAAGGATACATGTGGTTTTGCATGTCCCACACTGTAATCAGGTCTCAGGTGAATGCGGTTGCGACGGCATTGGGCACCGTTATCCATCTCAACGAGGAATGATCGTGGAGCCACTTCTTTCACAACTCGGCCTTGGTGTTGCCATCGGCGAGTTTCGAAGTCATATAGTCTAACCCGTTGTCCTAAAGTCAATGGTGGTAGGTTAGTTCGTTTTCCTCGAAGGTGGTTCTGTTTTCCATACGTTCGTTGGTTTAGTGTTAGCGCACTAGGGACCAATGTTCTTAGTTGTCTGTTCATTAATAGTTCAGCTGGAGATCGTCCATGAGACAATGGTGTAGCATTGTATGCAAGAAGTGCTATTTCTGGATCGTCTCGTGACTCATTCGCTTTCAGATAGAGTCGTTTGATGGTCTGCACAGCTCGTTCCGCCATCCCATTACTTTGTGGATTATGCGGGCTGGAGGTAATGTGTCTTATCTTGTGTTGTTCGCAAAAGAGTCTAAATTCAATAGAGGAATATGCTGGTCCGTTGTCACTGACAAGAATCACTGGAAGTCCATGTCTAGCGAAAATGGATTTTAAAGCAAGGATCACCATGGCAGATGATATTGCTCGAAGAGACGTTGTCTCAATGAATCCCGAATAATAGTCCACTACAACCAAGTAATTCTTTCCATGTATGCTAAACAGATCTGTTCCTACTTTTGTCCATGGTAGTGCTGGTACTTCATGTTGTAACAATGGTGCAGGTGTTTGTTTTGGAAGATACTTGGTACATACTTTGCATTGTCGAATTACTTGCTCAATGTCCTTATTGATACCTGCCCAAAAAACCGTTTCTCGAGCGTGCTGTCTACACTTTTCAATACCAAGATGTCCTTGATGAATGCAAGACAGAATGTCTTGTCTCATAGTCTTGGGTATAATGACTCGTCTGTTAGAAGAAGAAGTCCATCTACCTCTGCTCATTCAGCTTGATGTGCCTTGTACGCTCCTAAGAGAATTGCATTTCCAGTACAAAGTCCTTTTATAACCTGTTGCAATTCAGTGTCATTTTTCAACTCTCTTCCGATTTTATCCGGTATAGGATGTGATATCGGTAAATTTCTCACTATCATCTCAACATGCAAGTGCACTGCTTGTTCAACGTCCTCTGTCGCTGAGTGGTAGGGAGGCGCTCGTGACAGTGTGTCTGCAATAATAAGTTCCTTTCCTGGAACGTGTTGTAACTTAGTCATATGGCAAAAGTCTTAAAAATAATCTTTGTATTCGTACTGGCATATTGGCAATTGGTTTTCGTACTATAGGAATGAGTGGTTTGTGATCAGTTTCCAAGAGAAAAGACCTCCATAAACGTATAAATTGAATTTTTCACAAGCAAAGACGAATCCTAATGCTTCTTTCTCTATCTGCGCATAACTTTGTTCTGTTTGTGTTAGGCTTCGAGCCGCATAAGCTACCGGTTTCCATATAGACCCATGTTTCTGTAGTAACACTGCTTCTATTCCGGTGCTAGAGGCGTCTGCTGATATTTTTGTTTCTTTTTCCGGATCATAATAAGTAAAATGGGAGCTGTACTAAGCATCCGCTTAAGTTCTTGCCATTCTGCTTCGTGTTCTTGATTCCACGTAAAGACTATGTCATTCTTCATGAGTGATCGAATTGCGGTCGTTCTTTGTGTAGATGAGGAATATATTTGCCTATGTAATTTAATACTCCTACTCTTCTTTGTATACCTTTTTTATCTTGGGGTGTTGGCATGTCTATGATTGCTGCGACACGATCCTTATCAATAGTAGTGCCCTGTTCAGTTAACCGTTGCTGCGACACTTTTCCTGATTAAAGGTTAATCCATGCTGTTTGGCAGCCTGTAGTACCATTTTCAGTCTGTCATCGTGTTCTTGCATTGTGTTTCCCCAAATCAGTATATCATCTACATAGACTTGAGTACCTGGAATTCCTTGAAATATTTGGATCATAGACTTTTGAAAAACTTCAGGTGCTGAGGAAATTCCAAATGGTAGTCGCTTAAAACAATAACGTCCAAAAGGTGTGTTGAACGTGCAGATGCGAGCACTCTGTTCAGTCAATGGAATTTGATAAAATCCTCTGTTTGCATCTAGTTTGAAAAAAATCTTTGCTCCTTTTATCTTGGCCAATAATTCTTCTTTTGTAGGCATTTGATAATGTTCTCTTTGTATGTTATCGTTAAGGTGTTTGGAGTCCAAACATAACCGTAAGGCACCATTTGGCTTGCTCACAATTACCAATGAGTTCACCCATTCTGTTGGTTCAGTGATTGGTTGGATTATGTCATCTTTTGTCATCCGATCTAGTTCGTTTTTTAACTGTTCTTTTAAAGCAATAGGGATACGGCGTGGTGCCTCTACAACTGGTGTATATCCTGGTTTCAGTTTAATGTCGTAAGTACCTTAAGGCACCCCAATCCTTTAAATACGTCTGTGTATGCATTTTTATTACATTGAGTTCCGAACATGAACTGAGTCCCAGTATTGGTCGACACGCACGATCAATCATTAGCATTGTTAATGTATGCCATTTCTGTTTAAAAAACACTTGTATGATACATTGTCCCATAACCGGTAGAGGTGTTCCATCGTATGTTAGTAAACATAATTTTACCTTTTTCAGTGGTGGTGTTGGTTGCATTTTGTTGTACACTTGTTTCGGCAAAATGTTTACTTCCGATCCTGTGTCGAGTTTAAATTCAACTGTTTGATTATGAAGTTGTAGCTTCGATCCCCAATAGCATTTAGTGCTTGATCTGCATTGTAATGCATCTATTCTATACGCTGCATCTGTTTCTATTTCGGTGCGTACTTCATGTACTTCTTGTTTCTTTTTACTGTAACAAACCGAAGCAAAGTGGTTCATCTTGCCACAAAAATTGCATAATTTTCCCCACGCTGGGCATTTGCCTTTTAGGTGTTTACTATTACAGTGTTTGCATTTAAAATTGTGTGCATCCTCATTTTGACTCTTGTGTTTTTCAGGCTTCTTATTTTGTTTCCACTGTTGTTGTTTTTTCGTGGGCGTTGTATCCTTCTTTTTTGTAATGACTGCTACCTGGTTAGTTTCTGTTTCTGTTTTGAACACACTAACTCTTTCTGTAGTTAGTTCAGCCGCCTGACAAAACTGGGACGCTTTCTGCAGTATCAAATCCATCTGGTTAAGTAGCTTCTCTCTGACAGTGATGTCATTAATGCCAAAAATTACTTGATCACGTATTAGTGATTCACATAAATCTCCAAAATTACAAGATTGAGCTTTTACTTTTAAATCACGCAAAAATTGTTCGAATGGCTCCCCCGTTTGCTGAACCATACTTCTAAAGATCTAGCGCTCATATGACTCGTTTTTCTTATGCGTACAATATTCTTCAAATTTTTTAAGCACTACGTTGTACGTTTTTTCCTCTCTCTCTCCATATTGAAAGATGTTGTAGACGCTCAGTGCATCATCTCCCGCCACTGTTGATAGCAAAGCCAACATCTTTTTATCACTACGACTTGTTTCCGATTTTTGTTTAAATCTTTTCCATTCTTCGTTCACATCTCCAGTAAAGCGAAACTGTTTTGGCGCGCGTATGCCCTACATTAGGCCTATGTTTCTCAAGGGCGCCTTGGTCTCCCCTTCGCCGCAATTATAATGAGAAAGTACTCACAGTTTTTGTCGTTGAACCACTACGTGACGATCTTGTATTCCTTCCTTATATATCGGCACAGTTTATCGTATCCCACCGCTGCCACCATGTCATGTTTTCTTGTGTTTTGTAACTGCCATAAAGGAAGACTCGACCATGCTCCTTTGTTAGGATATCGAAAGTGAAACCCTTTATTTTCATCCCCCTGAGCCCATTCATACAAAACGTCATCAGTCCGTTCACAATCATCATCATCACATAACAGGTACGTGTACGTGCAAGGATGTCTCATGAATATAACGCGTAAATAATGTTGGTGTGAAATGTTTAGTAGTACGTGTTTTAATGGTGCCATATGATACCATATGGTACTATTGGAACTTTCAATGCTAAGATATGGCATTTAATATATCAAACAACTTGTAACAACGTGCCATGAGCGAATATAACGAGTAAATAATGATAATTATTATTGGTTTAGTAGCACGTGCCCTAATGGTAACATGTGGTAAAATATGGTACCGTTGCAACTTTCAATGCTAAGATATGTCATGTAATATATTAAACAAATCGTAAGAACATGTAATGAGTGAATATAACGAGTAAATAATGATAATGGTTATTGGTTTAGTAGCGCGTGCCCTAATGATGCCATGTGGTACCATATGATACCATTAGAACTTTCAATGCTAAGATATGGCATGTAATATATCAAACAACTCGTAACAAAGTGCCATGACTGAATATAACGAGTAAATAATGATATTGGTTTTTGTTTAGTAGCACGTGCCCTAATGGTGCCATATGAAACCATATGGTACCATTGGAACTTTCAATGCTAAGATATGGCATGTAATATATCAAGCAACTCGTAACAACGTGCAGTGAGTGAATATAACGAGTAAATAATGCCCATATGGTACCATTGGAACTTTCAATGCTAAAACATGGCATATAATATATCAAACACCTCTTAACAACGTGTCATGATTAAATATAACGAGAAAATAATACAGTGGGAATTGGTTTTGTTGCATGTGCCCTAATGGTACAATATAGTATAATGTTAGAACTTTCAATGCTAAGATATGGCGTGTAATATATCAAGCAACTCATTACGAGTTGTTAGATCTATTGTTATCCATAGCTTATTTGTATCAAGAGCATAATGCTGTTAGGCTTAATGTTATCTAAAACTCACTGTTATATCTACTGTTATACATATTGTTAATTAATAGTAGTTAATCGCTTGCTTCAATAGTAGACGATAACGTAGAAGCACTTCAGTAATTTAATATGAAAAAATAATAGATGCTTACACACAACGCTTCAGCAATTGAGGCTCACTTCGTTTAACATTATGTGGGAATTCTTAGAAATTAAAGAACATTTATTTTTTTAAATGCATGGGGAATAACCCCCTCTCCATTTACCTTCCAGTTCTTCAAGTTTATTCGTTTAAATTCTCTGTATACATTAGCTTACTTAAATAGTAATTTACATTTTAGTTTTCATATTTATTTATTTTCTCTTAAGTGTTTTAAAATGTTGATTAATTCAATATATCCATAACATGAAAATGTGCTCCCTTTATTCGCTTTGGCGGTAAAATCATTCTTGTTTTTTTATGTTATCCTTCAGCGCGTCATTTCCCGGGGATTGTGGCCCCCTCGCTCGCCAGATTTATCACCCCCTAATTTCTTCCTATGGGGTTATCTGAAAAATGTGGTGTATGTGCATAGTTCACACACGATTGCTGAGCTGAAAACGAACATCACAACAACCATTTCTAACATAAATACTACCATGCTTCGCAAAGCCTCACGAAATCTGGTAAAACGAACACGCTTTTGTATTCTCGAAAGAGGACGTCATTTCGAACATTTATTGTAACACCTACAGTTTGTCTGTTAAAAATAAAAGCCCAACATTTCAACTAATCTCTGTGATACTTAACTTTCATTTAAATTCTCAAACTGGTACTTGATGCGCGCGACTTTAAAACTCAACCTGTAATTTTGCTAATTCCAATAAAGGGAGTGAATAGGAAGTTGAGGATGCTCTCTCTCTCTCTCTCATGGTGGCACTTACAGTGTTGTCAATATGCAAATTAGGACATATGGAAATCGTATCTACTAAACCGTAGAAAATACACAAAAATAAGCAATTACAAACTTGTTCAGCATCAAATAAGCAATAAAACAAGAACAATTTTGTGTTATTGCTTATTTGATGCTGAACAAGTTTGTAATTGCTTATTTTTGTGTATTTTCAACGGCTTAATAGATACGATTTTCATATGTCCTAATTTAAATATTGAAACACTGTACGTGCCACCATGAGAAAGAACACCTCAACTTCCTATTCACTCCCTTTATTGGAATTTGCATAACTACATTTGTATTCAAGATAGAAGGGGAGGGGTACAGAATTTTGATTTGCCCTGCATAATGAAATTTCAAGATTTTTGAAATTTGAAAATTTAACTTTCCAATAAAGAAACGATATTTTCAAGTCCATTGTTAGGACCGGCTGTTGTAAACAATTTGAAAAAAGTAATTGGATTCGATTGTTACGACAGTATCATTATTAAATTCAGGGCAGAAGAATTTTAATTGTTGCAATATTTTTATTGGTAATAATCACGCTCTATAGATATTCATGGTCATCGAGCTTCGGCCATTTTCCATTGTTTCGAGAAGCTAAGGAAAACATAGTTCGCCAGGTGCCGCATAGATCGCACTATTGCCGGCCGCAACATGCGATAGAGATTTTCATTGAAACTGAATACGAAAGTAAAGTTTCTGTCTGCCGATAGGGTGGCGCTGCAGCCGCAGTTGGGCAGATTGTACATGCAGCGCCAATTTTCAATAGAGTTCCCACCCTACCGGAGCTAGAAACTTTAGCTTCATTTTAACAATGGAGCTCGATGACCATGAATATCTATAAACCGTGATAATAATCTATGGATAGCAAAGTCATTTTTTTCCTTTCCTTCATTAAATATAATGTCCATTCATTGATAACATGGTTTTTATAGTTGAAAACTAAAATCATATACCGGAACATAAAAATAAAATTATATGATGACTTTGTATCTGATTTCTGAAATATGTCAGTTTTCAATTTTTAAAAAAATATTTTCATACTGTTATTGCCATCAGATTATCTTTAACCATTACTTAGAATTTTAATTACAAAATAGTTTACTACAGCGGCTTATAGAATAATGTTTAATATAAAACTCCGGAAACTGAATATATAAGCCTTTCGAAATACGCGAATTTAATCAGGTGCGGTTTATTTATTTATTGGCTTATATAAAGTACAAGTAACCAAAAACCCTAATCGGAGCCTGTATGGCCAAAGGGCCGACATGTCAGGTTCCCGGAGGGTAAAATATAAAAATAAAAGAAAAAAAAAAACAAAAACAAACAAACAAAAAACAAAACAACAACAAGAACAAAGAAAATAAAGACAGTAATTAGCGTTAGATGTATAATGCAACACTTAAAATATTTATAAATATAATAAAAGTAGAGCCTTAAATAGTTAGAAAACTAAACGCTAGACAAAAAATTAAACAAAAACATAACTAGGCGAACAAAATTTAAAAGTACAATATAAAGATCCAAAGCAAGTTTGAGGAATAAAGAAGAAAAAGAGGAAACGAGAGTTAGCACGAGTTAGTAGGAAGTTCAGTAGCGAAAAGGAAAAACTTTAAATGCATTTTAAAAGAGGTAGGGTCGGGGAGAGACGCAGAGTTTCAGGCATGGCGTAAGAATAAAAGGTGATAAAACTCCTAACTGCTACCATGGAGTAGTAATATGTCTATTACTCCATGACTGCTACCACGCAAAGAGGGAGGAAAAAAATTGTCTTATTTTTTATTTTTAACCGCTAGATGGTGCGAATACTTGTTGAACATAGAACACTACAAGTAGTGACCACTACTCGTCATAGTAGATGTAGAGAGTAGCGACCACTGATCAGTGATTATATAGAGGTTAGTGGTAGCGACATTTTTTGATACGGCCAATCCTCATCTTTCGTTCGTTCAAGGCAGTCACGAAGCTCAAGGCAACCATTATTGTTTACGCCACATTAATATATTTGAAAAACTGTCTTTGTATTATTTAGTAGGCTCAAGAATAAGAGTAGCTCAGGTAAATAAAAGATACAGGAATCTGACAACGGTGATTTTTGACTAATTTGCATATTTATAACTGAAACCAATATGAACATGTTAAAATATCAATATAATTTGTTAATTAAT
>JAHWFO010035537.1:0-10709 GCA_023313115.1 Rhysida immarginata | reverse complement strand
AAAGTGGGCACAGTTAACAGGACAGCCTGGAGAAGTACATTCAATAGCAGATATACGTATGCTTAGAGGAATGAGATTCAGTCGTTCAATTGCATTGTACGGAAAGTATTTACTTACAAAGGGTGACACTTTATAAGGGACATCAATTTTATATTTCCTAGTGGACCTGTAATTCTTTGATTTTAGTAGCCAAGCCTGAACAAAGGACGCTGGATGAGTACTACATCGGAGAGCACCAGTGAGTTCATATAAGAGGTGAGGTGAATTGACTTGAATAACTCTAAAGTAGGTCAATTATGCGTATAACATTGGACAGAAGCAGTTCTGACGAACATCATTATACGCTACTTTTAAGCGTTGAAAACAGATTTGACAAGCTTGCCCAAGCTATAACGGTATACTCTAAATAAGAAAGAACCTTAGCTTGAATTACAATAATCATTTCCGCATTAGATAAACCAGAGAGCGGAGTCTTTTCATAAGATATCGAAATCTTTTAAGATTGACGATGATAGACTCACAGAGGGATTGGAATGAAAGGGTGTTGTCAAAGACAAACCCTAAGAAGGTAAGTATGTCGTTATCGGAAGATTTCCGGTCTGTAATTAGGGTCAATAGTTTTTTGGGCATTTAGCTTCAGGCCACGATGATACCACGACTTCATAAGTTGGAGAACTCGGACCATGGTATTTATCTCTGTCTGTGCAGAACTCGGATATTACATACAGTATATAGCAAGTTGTCATCAACGTAACTGGTAATATTCAATTTAAACGGATTTTTATATAACGAGGCGGTTGCAACAGCAAAAAGCATAGGGCCAATACTAGAGCCTTGTAACACACCACGAGTCGATGGATGGGTAACCGGAGAATTTCCATCAATTATATTTATTCTACTAGTCAAATGGTTCTTGATTAAAGCAACATACTTCTCATAGACATGAAGAGAATGAAGAAAGGCTTTTGAGACATCGGTCTGTATCATAATAAATTTATGACCAAGCTCCAACGCTTTAACTGCTTGCATAATATGTTGGATAGGAATCCAATTGGCTTTACTATTTGGGCGATTACCCTGTTGCTGGATAGGAATACCTGACCAAATGTGTTTTTTAAGTTCATAGAAGATACATTTTTCAATAATTTTAGTCAAAGGAAATACAGTCGCAATTGGACGATAGTTACTAATCATTTTTGGGTATAAATGGGAATGAATTAGCGATCTTTGTTTCGACTGGAAATTCCTTAGTAGAGATAAATGTGTCACAAAGATCTTATATAAGATGTTCTTCAAGAGAAAACCAGGAATAATATTAGCAGGTTTACTATCCTTCAGCTTGGTATCTCTAATAATCTTATGTATATTGTAAATTCCAGGGACTTCAGGTTTAATTAAGCTGCGGGAGGTGGTAGCCTCATTGCATATAATCCTATCGGGAATAGAAATGCCACAGGGATCATTCAACCAGTTTAAATAATCCTTAGCCTTATCAGAAGGTAGGATAGTTCTAGTCACGTGAATATTCCTATTAACAATATTCCATGGATTAATGCTGTCAATACGATGGACGATAGACTTTCTCTTGGCTTTACGTACAGTGTCTTTAAACTCTTTGTTAGCTAATTTATAGTTATTAAACGTAATCGTGTTTGGATCTTTCTTAAATTTCTGCTACATAACATTTTTATGTTGACAGCTGAGAGTCAAATCAGTTGTCCACCAAGTTTTAGCAGTGGAGCGACGAGAACTATAGGTCCAATATATACCAGCAAATTGAGCAGCGTAGAGCATTATATACTCAAACTGAGTCAATTTTTGATCAGAAGTTTCACTATAGGTCAACCTATCAAGGGACATATCCAATAAAATGGTTAAAAATTTTAAAATCCAAATTTTTAAATCTAGGCTTGTAAAACTTAAGAGGATTTAGAGATGCATGAGTATTAAAATAACAAGTAAAATCAATTAAAATTGCTTTGTGGTCGCAGCGGGCAATGTCAAAATAACTGACGTTGTCAGAACGGAGATCATCAGTTAAATAAGCGTGGTCCAAAAGTGTCGCAGATGTATTGGTAACTCTCGTAGGGAGCACAATAAGTTGATTCAGGTCCAGATCACTCGTAATTGATTGTAAAAGGGACAAATCAGAAGACGAAGACAAAGCATCACAATTTAAATCTCCAATAACAATATTTGATAGCCGAGCGTTCAGTTCAGAGAATATATCAACACACGTAGTCATAGGAATATAAATCTGGCGATAAATAACAGTTAATATTATGATCTTACCAGACACCGAACATTGGAGAGTTAGATATTCCAAACCATCAAGGCTATTTTTGATAGAATTTTTGTGGATATGTCATACATATAATTTAATTTTCTTTTGTTCCCAGTCATTGTTCATAAATCATCATTTTTGGTTTAAAATGATTATGAAAGGTTTGGAGGCGGCTTTCTAGACTGTTTGCATTTGGTCCATACTTTCTTACTCACCGTTCAATTTTTAACATAACAAACAATCATTAAAAAATTATTCAACGCATCTTTTCCACCCGGGCGAATCAGGGTAATATAGCTTGTATATTATAAATCAGAGTCCATTGGAACGTTTGTCCTTTTATTACTCAGAAAATACTCAAGGAATCTCCACGAAATTTTCCATGTACGTGTCACTGTGCTTTCAGTGGGGCACTTTTTATACCGTGTTTATATCAATTTTTTAAGTTATACTTAGTTTTCGAAAAGTTGAATTCTTTTCAAAGTATGTCACTAGATGGCGATACTATCTTATCGAAAATTTGAATAGATTTTTAACAATATAATTTATAGTAACAAAACTGTCAGCTATGTATTTGTTTATATGGACAGTATCAGTTGAGATCTTTATAATTTCCTGATATATCATATATGTTTAGATAAACATTATGACTTCTCTAAATGAAGTTACCAGATTAAAAAACCATATGAAAAGTACCTTATTATTAGGGAAATTACCTTCACCTTTTTGGTTCATTTTTGCTTAGTCTAAGATGGTCATGTGACTTTTCAGTGCCGGGACTGGCTACGGCATGTTTTAATTTCATCAACCATTGTCGACGCAACATGCAAACACAATTGAAGCAAACACGACGGGCTAATTGTTCACATATGCAATCAAACAAGCACACATCAAGTCTATTTCATATATAGACAGGGTGATTCAGTCAATTTCTGACCATTTCAGTACAATGATCTATTGACCCATTAATGTTTACAAACTTAGCATTTCCGTATGATATTTTAGGCAGTTCGGAGTTTTTATTCCCGTGGAAAAGTCTTGATGATATGCTCAACGTGGTCACCACGAACGTTTTGAACTGCTCACAGCCAAATGGTGAAGTTGTTCATAACTCTATCCAGGATTTCTGCATCCACAAGGGTGCAGCAGTCGACGATGCTTTGTCGCAGCTGGTCTAGGGTTCTTGGTGCTGTAGTGAACACACTGTCTTTAAGGAACCCCCAGAGATAAAAATCACATGGGTTTAGGTCAAAACTCGTAGAGGGCCAAAGAAAGCCACCCCCGAATCGGTCTGGAAACCTGTTTGAAATGACACGATTTCCGAATTTCTGATTGAGAAAGTCTAGCACTTCATTAGTGGTGTGAGGCCTAGCCCCATCCTGTTGAAACCATTGATGTCGAAGCGGTATACGCCTCCTTCGCAGCTCGGGGATGAAGAAGGTTTCCAACATGTTAAGGTAAGCCTGTGACGTTACGGTGCCCTCAAAAAAGAACGGACCAATGATGCCTCTTTTGGAAATAGCGCACCAAGCACTAACCTTTTGTGGATGAAGAGGTGACTTATGGATCTCATGAGGGTGCTGGGAACCCCAAAAACGAACGTTGTGTTTATTAACGTCATCTGACACCCACAGGTTGTCCACAATGTCCTGATTAGCTTTCATTTCTGCTCCAAACTGCATCGCAAATTGTTGTCGCTTCTGTCTTCCAGTGTCTGTTAACTCCTGATAAACATGGATCCTATACGGGAACAGGTGTAAAACCTTTCTCAAAATTCGCCACGTCATGGTGTACGATAGCCCTTCTTCAATGGATAGGTGGCGAACAGATTTTTTGGTAGGGGAATCGACCAACCTTGTGCGAACATTTTCGACAACTTCGGCCGTTCGAACACGAGCTTCGCTCCCGCCTTTTTTCTTGCCTTTAACACATCCAGTGGCACGAAATTGCTTGACAAAATCCATGATTGCTTGCCTGCCTAGTGCGTCTCGACACTTATACTCCTTCCGCAACTTTCTTTGCACGGATACAGGTGATTTTGTCTCGAAATACCATTCGACAACCTTGCATTTCTGCTCTGTTGATAAAGCGGGCGCCATTTTTCAACAATACGATTTTCATGCAGCGCCATTGCAACAATACAAACTCCAATGATTTAGAAATTCGATATGGCGCTCATATTCTTTCAAATGTTTATCCCTAATGCACGTCATTCGAGTGAAATGGTCAGAAATTGACTGAATCACCTGATGTATATAGATTATTAATTTCTATGTTTTTTCTGAGAGATTTAGCTCCAGTTTTGGATTTTTTCATCATTGTGCACACATATTTACATTGCGTTTTATGTATAGAGAAGAAAAGATACAGAAGAAGATTACGAGTATTGTTCAGAGAAATTCTGCAGCTAAAACACAAAAAGCTATTCGAACGTCAGCAATATCTGAACAAGGGGAGCTTCGTCTAGAGCAGAGGGTAATTCCAAGAAAAGATGGATCTAAAGGATATTCCCCGGTGGTGAAGATGGATATCAGGATATCCAACATGAGGATAAATAAATTCCCGGGTAACGCCGGGTTATCAGCTAGTTAAAATATAGCTGGAATGTATACAAATATCAAATATTAAAAATACAAGTATAAAAATTAGTTTTTCAGTTTTCAATTATATTTTTCAGTTAATAAAAATAAAATGATATTCCTTTCTAAGAAATGATCTTTAAAAATTTATGAAGATAAATGATCTGTTTTCTTGTACCCAGCATTCTTGATAAATAGCTCAAAGAATGTGTTTTAGGAATTAGAAATTAATTTCTTTAAATTAAAATATTTCTTTGTTTCTAATTTTTATCTTTTTATAAGTTGTTAAATAAAATACAAAATATACAAAATACAAATACAAATAGCTTATTTAAACGGTGATCTTTTAAACAAAAGAAAGGAAAAAATCCTCCCCGTTTGGCTATTGTAACGTGCTAGTAAAGGCACACCGCGTTTACCCGCACGTACAGCCAACAATTGGAGAGAAAAAAATACCAACCGAGAGATAAAGGAAAAACCCTCCCACAATCAATAAAAAACTCAATACACAATAACAAACCAGAGCGAAACAAACCCGGAACCCCGAACCAAACCCGGTAACCTTACTTAAAGAATCAATAAATGATTCAACAAGTAAGGAATAAAGTAATAGAAAAACTGACACCCGCTACAGCGTTAAAACAAACCCACATAAAACACGTCCGACAAAACCCCAAATTAAGATCTGTAAGAAAGTTTAGAAAAAAATAAAAATAAAAAAAAATTCCAAATAAATATTTTCCTTTATTACATCAAAGGTTAGAGAACAATTGATCTATAAAGAGAGACTATGTTAAGATTACAGGAGCAAAAAAAACCAAAAGGTCTTGCAACAACAAGGAAGAGCTAGTCACCAGCTGACCGACGCCCAGTTGAAATCGAGCAAGTCCACGGCTCGAAACGTACCGGCGATCAAACCGAAATCAGACGAAAAAATCGATAGGAAAGCAAATGTAAAAGCGGCAGGTATCAAACGATGATGGACACAGAAGACGAATCTCAGGAAGAAAGAAAATGAAGCTGCCAAACGTCGTAAGTCAAACACGGGCTAAGGAAATACAACAAACTGGAAAAATAGCAAGACTTAGAACATAGTCAAAAGAGAAAATATAAATTGGAAACAAAAAAAAGTTTAAAAGAAAACGGTAAAAAATAATAAATAAAAAAAATCACTAATTAAATTTTTACGTAAAGATGAACAGAAACATAAAAAATTAAAGAGCTTAACAAAAAACTTGGCCAGGAAACTCCACTGGAAGTATCTAAAGACTACACACAAAATTATAATCTAAAAAAAAACAAAACATTGAAACTATAACATACAACGAACCACCACAAACAAACAGAGCGAAGGGAACGGACAAGGAAAAGGCTTACGAATAACGAAAGGCCACAGGAGAGGGAAAAATGAAGATATCAACACGAGCGAGGTCCTGAAAAAAAAAGCAAAAAAAAAAAACAAAAATAAAATAATAAAGTAAAAGTTCAAAAACAAAATAAAAAAAAAGTAGATACAGTCTTTCAAGAGAATCTTTCACATAACAAGGCTCGATAAACAGCCATAATAAAAGGACAAAATCAAACTGATCACGACGACCGGAGAACCAGGGCTGGAAAACCGCATCACGCACAAGACAGTTTGACTAGAAAGAGTCCATTGCCGAAAATTCCATCAACAACAATTCCTAGACGAAAACCGCTCCAATTGCACTACACCCAACGAGGGAATCTGCCGGCACCATTGGGGTAAAACAGCAACTACCCGGAGACAAACGTCAAGGAACTAACCTTCAAGAAGGGAAGAACGGCGGCTGCCGGGCACGGAAAACGAAGCCCAAACCATCTCGGCACGAAAAAGTAAAAGTAAGAGAAGCTTCGCTTCAAGACATGACGCAGATAGGAGACTCGCTACCGCTCTGGAGCAGAAGCCGACGGGAAGACGTTTTCTAACCTCATCTGACCAGTTTCAGGCTAGACTGCTTCACCCACTGCAAAACTAAAAATTCCACGCCAAAAAAAAAATTATTTAAACCGTCAAGGGGTCACGCGACACGAAACACGCGCTCTCGGAAAAAGCCCAACGAGATGCTCTAAAGCAACAGAAATACAACGTAAAGAATTAAACAATAGTACAAGAAAAGCGAAGTGAACAGAAAGCGCGCGCGCAAATCCAACAATAATACTGTAAAAAAAAAATACGTAAACACATCTCAGCAGGAAAAAACATCCAAAAATAACCAAAAAAAAAATTTTTAGTTTCTAGGGAAAACGGTACGTAACACTATCTAGTTGAAAACCACGTGTACAGTATATACTAGCACATATAAACTGATGTTTTGATGGGCTGTGCGCATGTCTAATGCCATAAAATGCCCTAAAACCAGACTTCTGCAGGCGCAGGTTTGTTTTGGTGCTTGGAGAAGTTAGCCGCACAAATGCGATTTTGCTAATTGCTCTGCGATTACGTTAGATTCAAGATGGCCGATTTCAAGATGGCGGCCATGTTCGGTACACACCGTAAAAGATAGATCATCTCACCCATACCTTATTGGAATATTCAGTTTTCCCAATTCCTGCAAGGCTGTCGAAAAAACAGGGTTTACTGCGACTTTTGACTCATTCTGTATAATAATACCAAAATTAATGTACAGTATATGGATTTGGTTTTCAGGCCCAACTCACAGTTTTCGCTATTTGCTTCGAAAGTTGAGAATTATAGGAAGTTTTTATATAACAAATTATCTGTTGATGGACACTTTTAAGGTCAATTCCAACATTTTTGATCTGCAGCGCATTATAGGTAATTTTTTTTTACTAACCTTTTAATTGCTATTTTTAACGGACGACTATGGGTCCCACGAACCCTACAATATTGGGATTTGTATCCCGGTCTCCAAAAGAAACCCACAAACGTTAATTTTTTTAGGAAAGGGACGCACCCAACTAATAAATATAGATCCAGCATTTAACAGTAACAGAATCTCACAGAATATTGATATTTTTCATAAGTCCGTATACCTCTCTGTAATGTTGCCTCTTCTTAGGCTCTTTTTACCCCGTGGTGAAAGGAGGTCGTACTGTTGGGGGTCGTACTGTCATAATGATTGATTGACAGCCGATTACAAATATACAGCGTGTATCTGAAACCCTGTCACTAACTTGGAGGGGAGGTAGTATTGTAACAAGTGCTGATTAGTAGTCACAAATGAACAAGTGTTATGATGTTGAATGAGTAACTCGGAAATTTCTTGTTGGAATTCGATCAAATTTTAACGGTATACACAGTTTTATGTACCCTATTATTCCTCCAAAATTCATTATTCTAGGCTTTACAGAATATTAACTTATTATTAACTTGTTGATCTTGGTGGCGGCATATTTATTTCTGTTCATATCTCAGTTATCGTTCAAATTCAGACGCATGTTCATATGAACGTTTTTGCTTAGAATCACCCATACTACCTCCCCTCCAAGTTTGTGACAGGGTTTCAGATACACCCTGCATATAAAGTATTCACTAATGATTATTATAAACTGGGGCGTGGGCCTGGAAATTATTATGATTGTTATAGTAATGAATCTTTTAGAAATTTTGTAAAATGATACAACACGAACTACGTTTTTTTAAGTGCAATAAATTTGACTATCTCCAGATGGAAACCAATTTTGTCATGTCTATATACAAGAAGAAACTGACTGAGTGAGTAATGCCGGGTGCCCACTTGGCGCGACGGCCGCGTGACTGAATGCGCATGCGCTATCTACGCGATCATTTCGTTTCCCACTTCAAGATTTCGTGCTTCCAGAATCAGAATTGGATATTTCGTGCATACAGAATTGCATATTACTTGATATCTTCAATCAAATTTTCCGTAGCGATATCCGACCAACTCGAAGTAGGTGCTGCCATGATTGCATGTGCCACGTGATTCGAAACTGTTTTCTGATTGGGTGCGATGGAGTCGCGCGATCGAAAAGCTCTGGCATGCAGAGCTTTTCAATCGCCTTAGATGCGCCACAGAATCGCCCTCGTGACGTCACTCTGCGCATGCGTGCTTCACAAAGCGATAGAATCACGCTATCGTCGCGCTAAGTGGGCACCCAGCATGAGTGATCAACGCACAGCCCAACCCATGAGGCCTAAAACGTGAAATTTTGTACAGAGGTTCTTTACAAATCGTAAGTGAGCACTAAGAAGGGGTTTTTCGAAACTCAACCCCTAAGAGGGCGAAAGGGGGTTGAATGTTTGTTAACACATTAACTGGTGTGGCACTGTATACTTAACACATTAACTGGTGATGAACTACATAATTAACCATATTAACATCTTTTAGAAAGGCGGGTAACGAATTATTAACAACCAGCATAGATATGATTATGCAATGACAGGACCTGGATAAGGCAGTGTTTATCGAGGGGACTAAGGAATCACACGGGTCTCCCTTGAGCTCCCTAAAAACGTCCAGACGACTGGTGAAAATTTGTGTGTTTGGCAAAAAAAGAGAAAGAACGGGTATTGGTCAGTGAAATTTGCAACAGATAGATAAAAAGCTATCCGGGCATTGGAAACATCTGAACACAGAGCAAGAGGGTATTAGAGCTTCTACGTCAAGGGCAAGGGATATTTTAAAAGATAGGTATAAATTATCCCGTGATGCTCCCTGGGAGTGAAGATGGATAACATTTTAATCTGAGACAGAACAACAAGAGGGTAAGTAAAGTCCCGGGCAAAGTGTGCAATATAAATAGGTTCATTAGGAATGATAGTTCCATCCCACCTCTGAGAATTATAAAACAAAATTGAATTTGTAACAATACGTAGAATTCCTGTTGTTTGGGCTTTTCGTAGAAGTTAACATTTTCTTGGAAATATTTAGTAATGATCAGTAACTGGAGATAATGGAGAGTTAGCAGACTATTCAGAAAGCGTGAAAGATGACAGGGGAGGCAGTCCCTTCGTTCGAGCTGCAGTTGACGACATAACCGATAACAAACCATACATGAACTCAACTCTTCAAACCAACAACCATATGGTGTTATGTCCTATAAAAATCTTTCGAAGGATTATAACAATAATTCATATCTATCGAAATGCATCGAAGAAATGAAGAGTATTGGGCAGAGATGACAAAAAGTTATCCGGGCATCGGAAACATCTGAACAACTGCTTCGTATATAGACGGAAACTGTAGAATTACTGAAAACAAATATTTATTATTTAACTTCATGCGGTTGTTCTGTTTAACCTACAACTGTAATTATCTCAGGCTATGCCGAGTGCCTCTGCTAGTATACTCATATTTATTCACTATTTATAAAAAAAATATTTATTTTCTTAAACATGTTTGTAAAATAAATATAAATGATAAAAAAATGAAAAAAATTAAAATAAATGACGAAATTTCTGTTTTGAAAATGACATCCATACATATCTTATTCGAAAAGGGGGAACCCTTCATAACAAATCTGAGCACAACGCAATTTGGCTTTACATCTCACAATTGTCAGCATTGAAATGCTTACGTAGTGCCTCTCCTACCTCCTTAGGGAATGTTCTTCTTCCGATAACAAAAGTGGCTAATTTGGGGGGAGGACCAAGATTTAACTATTTATGACCACAAAAGGTAGGGAGCGGGTTCACTAAAGACAATGTGGTCAAATTAATGTTAAAAAGATTTTTAAAAACATCTGCATTTTAATATCTTCGTTTGGGGCTTCGATCATAAAAATAGAGCATAAAATCGATTTTTATGCTCGAAGGTTTGGGGACATTCATAAACTACTTGGTCAATTTTTTGGGGGGAGGAGGGGGTCAGACTTTGGCCACAAAATGGGGGGGGGGGGGG
>JAHWFO010035531.1:0-15372 GCA_023313115.1 Rhysida immarginata | reverse complement strand
TCCAATTTAGATCTAACTAGAGAGCCGTATAAAAAAAGAAGCATCTTCCTATCCGCACCCCATTTGGTAGCGGAAATAGAGCGCAAAACATTCATGGCTTGTAAGCATCTCGCTTTTAAGTTACGAATATGTGAGAGCCATGATAATTTTCTATCAAATGTCAGACCCAAGAATTTATGTGAGTCCACCACTGAAATACGGGATCCATAAAGTGTAAGGTCTGGGTCTGGATGGAGACCTCTCAAAAAACAAAAGTGAACGGCCGTTGTTTTTTGGGGTGAAAATTTAAATTCTACTTCGTTGCTCCAGGTTACAAGCTTGTTGATGGCCAGTTGCAGTTGACGCTCAATAAAGAACATTGAGGACCCTCGACAGCAGATGGCAATATAGTCAACGTACAGGGAATAGTTCACAGTGGATGGAAGTTGTGAACAAGCCTCATTCATAGCAATGAGGAAAAGAAATGCACTCAGCACACTTCCCTGTGGGAAACCATTATCCTGCGTAAAAGGGTCTGAGATCGTTGACCCAACGCGAACTCGGAATGTTCTGTTCGCCATGAAATTACACAGGAAAGAGGGAAGGTGTCCTATAAAGCTATACTTCCGCAAAAGTATTGCTATTCCATGCCTCCAAGTTGTATCATAGGCTTTTTCCAGATCGAAGAACATCCCTACAACATGTTGTTTATGTCTCTGTGCAAAATGAATCTCATGCTTCAACCGAAGAAGGTGATCAACAGTTGAGCGGGATTTGTGGAAACCGCACTGAAATCTGGACAACAGGTGTTTTTTTTCCAGATACCACATAAGTCGGACAGAGACCATCCTTTCCAGGACTTTGCACATGCAGCTAGTTAGTGCTATTGGTCGATAGTTTGCTAGGAGAAGAGTGGTCTTTATTTGGTTTTGGAATAGCAAAAACAATTGCTTCTCTCCACAAAGTTAGGATCTCTCCTACTGACCAAACGTAGTTAAATAACGAGAGAAGGTGAGCATAAGCATCCCTCGGTAGATGCTTCAAGAAAGCATATAAGATTCCATCTGGGCCTGGCGCAGAATCACTGGAGCAACGAAGGGCATAATGCAGTTCCCGTAAAGTAAACGGGAGATTATATTTTTCGAGGTTTCGGGATTTGAAATTTATAGCATGCGATTTTTCGATACGTTTTTGTCTTTGAAAGGAGGCTGAGTAATGTTTTATCTGTGAAACCTCAGCAAATGTCCTTCCGAGGATATTAGCTACCTCCTTTGGGTCAAAGTATGTATGACCATTTTCAATGAGAGAAGGGAGTTTATCCGGGAGTCTTTTCCTATTTATTTTCCTAATCATGTTCCATATGGTTTGAAGAGGGGTGTTCCTATTAATGGAGGAAATATAATCACTCCAACAGAGTTTCTTATTTGTGGAAATGATTAGTTTACAACTGGCCCTTTTCTGATTGTAAGTGATAAGATTCTCGAGAGTTGGTTGTGCGGAGAAAATGCGGAGAGCTCTCTTTCGTTCTCGAACCGCTAGGGCACATTCTTCATTCCACCATGGCACTGGTATTTTCGTGGAAGAGGATCGACATTTTGGAACGGATTGTTCTGCCGCATGGAGGATGCGGGTAGTGAAATCCTCTACAGCCTCATCTAGAGATGGAAAGGGTGATTTATTCTCAAACTGTAGATGGGATTGGAAGACCTGCCAGTCAGCTTTATTCAATTTCCAACGTGGTAGAGGGTTGGAAAAAGTAGAAGAGCTCAGGGAAATATTTATCGGGAAATGGTCACTACCATGTAAATCTGAGAATACGCTCCAGGCTAAGTTAGGTGTAAAAGATGAAGAGGATATAGATATATCGATGCATGCCAGAGAGCCGTTGGCTGAGTGGAGGAATGTTGGAGAGCCATCGTTTAACAAATTGATGTTAAAAGCATTCAAAACTTTTTCTATCATATATCCTCTTTCAGAGAGCTTTATAGACCCCCAAATGGGGTCATGGGCGTTAAAATCACCCAGAACTAGAAAGGGGCTTGGAAGTTCACACAGTAGAGATGACAAAGATGTTTCGTCCGTATATTGATCCGGAGGTAGATACAGTGAACAAACAGTTAGAGGTGAGAGGTCTTTGAAAAACACTCTAACTGCTACCGCCTGAAGATTCGATGTTAAAATAATGGTAGTAAAAGGCAAGGATCTTTGAACTAAGATGGCAACACCGCCACAGGCTTTATTTCCCATTGTATAATCCTTCCTTATAAAATTAAACCCTTTTAGGGTCGGATACTGGGATGGCAAGAGGAACGTTTCTTGCAGAGCCAATAAGGAGAAGGAGAACTTATTGACTAAAAGCTTCAGGTCTTCTAAGCGGCAGAAGAATCCATTAAGGTTCCATTGTAACAGAGACATGATGAAGGTTTTAAGATGTAGGTTTAAACTCCCGAGATAACTCCATCTCCTCAAAAGGAGACACTTGTATGTTTAAAGGGAAGTCTGGCCCTCCCCCCAGAACTGGAGAGTGTGGTGTAGTCTCTACTACACGTTTTTTGGAGGGTGACATCTCTGACGAGCGTTTCTTCCCATCTTCTCTCTCCGAAGTTTTTGGAGGAGTTCAAGGTGGTGCAATTGATTTCGAAGTCCGACTAGTGCTAGCAGATGGTTCTGTGGAAGTGGAAGTTCCACAAGAAAAGTTTGCAATACTCAAATCAGTCATTGTTTCAACTGACTTAACAGAAGGACGACTCTTAACCACTGCTGCATAGTTACGGACTTCATTCTGTTCTACCTGCCTACGTGCTTCCGGAAAAGACAAACCCCCGAGGACACGAACCTCTTGGATCTTCTTTTCCTTCCGCCAAATAGGACAGTCTCTTGAAAGGGCAGAATGGGCTCCCTTACAATTACAACACCGGAACTCGTTAGAACAATCTTCCATCTCATGTCCGGGCAGGCCACACTTGCAACAGACTGCATTAAAATGACTGTTTGTTCTCGTGTGGCCGTACTTCTGACATTGGAAGCATCGCAACGGGTTGGGGATAAAGGGTCTCACGTGAGAGTGTATATAACCGATGTAAATGGTATCTGGCAAAACTGTTCCCTCAAAGGTAACAATGAAGGAATGCGTAGGATGAGGAACACCATTCCTCCTTGGAGCGATCCGGCGAATGTCAACTACAAATTGATCTCCCAATTCGGCAATGATTTCCTCGTCCCCCATTCCTTCCAGGTCCTGGCACGTGAAGACACCTTTCTTGTAATTCAAAGTTGCATGGGGAGAAACCGAAACGGCTTCCCTGCAAACTTTTTCAAGGATAGCAGGGTGGTGGCTTGCTTATCCTTAGAGACTTCGATAAGAAGATGGCCATCGAAAATTAACATGTTTCGTATCCCCAACGAGGCGTTGAAGTTCTTTTGAAATTAGAAATGGGGAGATGGTCTTAAACGACTCCCCAATTGCCAACTTCATCACCAAAAACTTCGGATTTTTTGGCGGTCTTCGACTCGATCTCTCTGCACGATCGTTATTTTTTTTTTTGATTAGCATTCTTATTATTTTTACCCATAGTAAGTTGAGTAAAGTTTCATCTCCCTCGCTCCCCACCCACCACCGAGCCCAACAAGGGGATGCACATTGGCACCAGGGATACGAGGAGGATATAGGCAGCGCCTAACCCTGTGGCCGAAGCTCCAAAGGAGCGACGACCAGCCGATTGATCTGGACGGGCTCATCCAGACCTCCCATCCTTCCGAGAAGCAGGGGCCAAAGTGGTGTGTTGTTCCGGAAAGCCTTCCCTCAACCACCAGGATCCCCCTTTCCCCAGAAGTAGGGTTGCTGCGCACGGCAAACACGCAGGTGGACGTACTGGTCGCAATGGAGGCCATGTCAAAAAACATGCCTCCATTGCGAGCACCGGTCCCTATGGGAGGGTCCACAACCGACCGGACACTTTTAGTCTGGCCTCTCTGCTAAGGCCTGTCTGGCATGGGTGGCCCGATCCAGCATTGCCCTTAGCATCACTGAGGCACTCAAGCCCCTCCACCACGTCAAGGTAGTGCCCACGAAGGGGCGATGGTGGGTGGAGAGCGAGGGAGATGAAAATACTTTTTCATTTATCATGAACCAAAATCAAAATTCGAAGCTAATGAACCAAAAAAACCCAATAACGATCGTGATGAGAGATACAGGGTGAAGATGCCAAAGCATCCGAAGTTCTTGGAAATGAAATTGGCTTCGAAAGTGGGGTTTCGATCAAGACCATCTCCCCATTTTGCATTGCAAAAGAACTAAAACGGCTAGTTGAGGATACGAAGAGACTCTTTAATGGCCATCTTCTTATTGAGGTCTCCAAGCTACCATCCTTCTATGCTTGAAAAGGTTTGCAGGAAAAGCAGTTTCGGTTTCTCCGCACGCAACCTTAAATTATAAGAAAGGTGTTTTCGCGTGTCAGGATCTGGAAGGAATAGAGGATGAGGAAATCGTTGCCGAATTGGAAGATCAATTTGTTGTTGACATTCGCCGGATCGCTCCAAGGAGGAATGGTGTTCCTCATCCTACAAATTCCTTCATTGTTACCTTTGAGGGAACAGTTTTACCTGATACTATCTATATCGGCTATAACCACTGTCACGTGAGACCCTTTATCCCTAATCCGTTGCAATGCTTTTAATACCAGAAGTTCGGCTACACGAGGGCTAACTGTCTTTTTAATGCAGTTTGTTGCAAGTGTGGCCTGCCCGGAATTTAATCTTGTTCAATTGAATTCCACTGCTGTAATTGCAGGGATTCCCACTCTGCCCTTTCAAGAGACTGCCCTGTTTGGCGGAAGGAAAAGAAAATCCAAGAGGTTCGTATCCGTGGGGGTTTGTCTTTTCCGGAAGCATGTAGGCAAGTAGAGCAGAATAAAGCCCATAAATATGCTGTTATTAAGAGTCGTCCTTCTGTTAAAATTGTTGGAATTATGACAGAGTTGAACATCGCAGAGCTTTCCCATGGAGCTTCTACTTCCACAAACACCATCCTAATGCTAGTCGGACTATGAAAAGTTTTACATTTCCAGGATCTCCACCAAGAACTTCGGAAAGAGAAGATGCCAAGAAACGCTCGTCAGAGGTGTCACTTTCCTCTGACCCTTCCAAAAAACGGGTAATTGAAACGACACCAAATTCTCCAGTTCTGGGGGGAAAGCCCGACTTACCCTTAAATTCCTCTACTGACGTAGAGATTGAACCTCTGATCCTCTATTATTGATAGGAGTTTCTTCTAATGAACTCACCTGTGTAACTTAAATTTCTCCCCTCTATTTCTCTATTATGCATATTCTTCAATGGAACGTCAGAAGTTTTTTTCCTCGGCTCGAAGATCTGAAACTCCTTATGTATGAGGTTAATGTGTCTATTGTCGCCTTACAAGAAACTTTCTTGTCCCCTAGTCAAACGCCAGTAATACGGGGCTTCAGCATCATCCGTAGAGAAAATTTGTTAGGCGGTGGAGCCTGTGGAGGTGTAGAGTAAATAATACAGAACAGTATTCCCTATAAAATAGTTTCTCTTTCTTCTTCCCTACAAGCAGTCGCAGTCAATATCCTTATTACTAAAAAATTCCAAATTACAGTTTGTTCTTTATATCTCCCAGCAGATGAAAACATCGATGAAAAATGTATAAAAGCTCTAATACAAGAACTCCTGCGCCCATTTCTACTCTTAGGCGATTTTAATGGTCATAATCGAATATGGGGTTCCAGTCACTATTCCAACCGAGGATATGTCATTGAAAATGTTATTCACGACTGCAACATTAACGACCGTTCTCCTACCTATTTGCACTTAGCCAATGATTCTCTCTCTAATATAGATTTTTCTCTCTCATCTCCTATTACTGCACTTCTGAACTGGTCATTTATGTCTGATTTATATGGTAGTGATCACTTTCCGATTTCCATCCAAATTCTTATGTCAACTTATTTTCATACTAATCTTAGATGGAACTTAGCTAAAGCAGATTGGTCCGCCTATCAAGCCATGCTGCAATTCGATAAAAATTCCCTCTACCCTATTGATAAAACAGTAGATTTTCTACTAGTATCCTCCGTGCTGCAGAAGTAACTATCCCCAAAATAGGGGCCGTTCATCCAAAATCCCAGTTCTTTGGTGGAACGAAAGTTGCGCGTCCGCTATTCATGGAAGGAAAAAAGCTCTACGTATCTTTAATTCTTTCCCCAACCAGCAGAACCTCATTATTTATAAACAAAAAAGGGCCATGTGTCGTAAAATAATTTCCGAGAGCAAAAGACTTTCCTGGAGACATTATGTATCCACCATTAACAAGAATACCCCGCCATCAAAGATATGGAGTAAAATCCGTACATTGAGTGGAAAACATTATTCTTTTCCTCCTTTTTCACTTTTACATAATGGTAAACAGGTATGTAATCCGTTTGAAGTTGCGAATATTTTTGGGTAAACTTTTTCCGGCATCTCTCAGACGATAAATTATTCCTCATCTTTTCAGCAGCGAAAACTTCAAGCAGAATCATGAGCATAAACTGTAATTCGAATAGAATTCAGGCATACAATCAGTCTTTTTCCAAAGTTGAACTCGAAGCTGCTATCCGCATTAGTCGCGCTTCCGCTCCAGGATCAGATAACATTATGCTCTCTTTCCTAGCACATCTACCGAAAGAGGCATTATTTTATTTTATTTTATTTTATTTTTTTTTTAGAGGAAGATACAATGACGCCGTCCGGGGACCGGTATGGTACAAAACCGACGAGTTAGGTCCCCGGGGGCTACTAGAAATAAATACAATAATGAAACATACAGTTAGTAGTGACGTGTGGAGGAAAAAAACAATATTCAAATATAAAACAAAACAAAACAAAACGGGGCAGGCCCAAATGAAAATGGTGAAAAGGTAAAAAAGCACTTAGAGTAATCGTTTTGAATACAAAACATTGATGAATGTAGACAAATCAAATTTAACTTAGTAATTTAAATTAGTAATATAAAATAAAATTATGGGAGAAAAATACTAGAAAATATAAAAATTTAAGACTATTTTCATAATATTAGGATCAAAAAAAAAAATTGATACAACTGGTGAGAATGCTGATTTAGCTGAATCCAGAAATTACTAAACAATTATAATAAACTTAAAAGATGTTGTTAACAAATATAAATTTTTTTAAAGCTTTTCTAAAGACATTATAAGTAGTTAAGATACGAATATCTAAGGGTAGCTGCGACCAATATTTGATGCCAATAAAAGAAATACATCTACCTAAATAGTTATTTTTGATTAAGGGTAAGCGAATATTACTGGCTATACAGGTTGGATAGGTATGGAAATGTTGATGTAGTCTTATATTTAGAGAAGAAGATAGGGACAATTGAGAGTTAGTGGCTTTATAAATAAAAGAACATAATTGAATAGCATAGAGCTGATGAATAGTTGGTATGCGCAAAAGCGCAAAGTAATGAGAGACTGAAAAAGACAAATTAAGTTTCAATAGTGTACGTAGGAACCATTTCTGTAGTTTCAAGATTCTATTTAAATTATACGACGTGGAGGATCCCCAGAAAATGATACCGTAGCAAAGTGAGGAGTGTATCAAGGAGTAGTAGAGGGTTAATAGAATATGGTTTGGAAGATAATGGAGTCTGGAGATCATCCCTTGATTTTTGTTTAATTTGGTTAACAAATTGTCAATATGGAGGTCCCAAGTTAAATCAGGAGTTAAAATTAAGCCAAGATATTTAAAAGAATTAGTAGCAGAAATCAATTGATTGTCATAATAAACTAAGGGGTTATTAGGAACGTTACGTTTGTTACGTTGAAAAAAAAACATGAGTTTAGTTTTATCAGTATTGACAACTAAAGAATTCGCTTCATTCCAATTTTTCAGTTCGGATAAAGCCAAATTAAGTGAAGAAATTAATTGAGAAGTATTTAGGTTAGAGAATAAAAGAGTAACATCGTCAGCGTAAAGAATGGTGTTAGTTAAAGAAAAAACCGTTGGTAAATCGTTAATAAATAGATTAAAAAGCAAAGGGGAAAGAATAGAACCTTGCGGCACGCCATGGCTTCTGTTTAGAGTTAAGGAAGATTTACTAGAAAAAGCTAAAAAATAACGCCGATTAGTTAACAAATTAGAAAGCCAGGCCAAAGGTGGGCCATGTATATTATAAAAAAAGACAATTTGTAAAGAAGTAAAGAAATAGGGATAGAGTCAAAGGCTTTAGAAAAATCGATGAAGATAGAAGCAACATATTTATTAGAAGACATTTCGGAAGAAGCAAATTCGATTAGATCGTAGCATGCAGTTTCGACATTTCGATTGGGAGTAAATCCATGTTGTGCAGGGTTAATAAGGTTATGAGAATAGACAAATTGGGATAAACGAATAAAAAAAAGCTTCTCGAAGATTTTTGCGAATACAGGTAGGGTTGAGATGGGACGATAATTTGAATACACATTAGGATCGCCTTTTTTAAAAATAGGAGTAATTTTTGTTAGCTTAAGAGTTGATGGATAAGAACCAGAGATTAATGAATGGTTGAAGATATAAGCTAATGGAGACGAGATACAATGTTTGATGGAGATTATGACATCAGAGCGTAACCCAAGGGGATCAGGGGCGGGAGAAGATTTAAGTTGCGATATAACTTTATCGACTTCGTCTGATGAGGTGGGAGATACAAAGAAAGTATGAGAGTTACGAGAAACATTGAAAGGGTAATTTAAGTTGGTGTTGATAGAAGAAGGAGAAGGAGGAAGGAGAGCACACAAAAAATCTGTAAGAGAGGTAGTATCATGGTTATTAAATGATTGAGGCAAAACGTTAGAAGATGAAGGTCCTTTTAGCAGTTTATTTAGAATTTTCCATTTGGATTTATTAGAAGACATTTGTTTAAATAAGCGACCGTAATATTCCTGTTTCGATTTGTTTGCTAGGTATTTAATATTATTTGAGAGATCCTTAAAAGTTCTGGATAAAGCCCGGGAAGGTTTGCGGCGTAATTTAAGATAGAGGGCGTTTTTCTTCTTAGAAAGGACAAGAATGTAAGGAGTAAGCCATGGTTTACGAAAATTAATAGTAGGAGAATAATTTACTGAAGCCCGTGTTGTAAAATACCGATCGTAACCAAGAAGTAACTGATATAGAAAAAGGTCAAAGAGTTGATTAATATCGTTAGTGCTAGAAAAAAGTTGTGACCAATCTGTAAGGGTTAGAAAAGATTCGAAGATCGCGAGACGAGCAGAGGAGACTATGCGAGATGGCGTAGCTAGATTTTGCCGGGCTTTGTTGGTGGTTAACTGGTTAAAGATAATATACAAGGGAAAATGGTCAGAGACAGAAACATCTAGAGTATTACTAATTAGAACGTTATTAAAGTTAGAAAAACAAAGATCGATTGTCGAGTAGGTTTTATGTTGAAGAGAGAAATGAGACAAGGAATAGGAAGTAGGGGTAAGGCCAGCTCTAGTAATAGGGTCTAATAGAAGGTTAAGACAGGTAGAAGGTTTATTAAAGTTTATGTTAAAATCTCCTAAAAGCAAAATTGGTTTACACATCGTTTGCAAGTCTAAGAGTATAGAAGCTAGATGAAGAACAGAAAGTTGGAAAATGGCCAGAAGGAGGACGATAAATTGAAATAACCATGTATTTGTTATTGATACTAATAGTTAAAATTTCAAAGTCATTCGATACCACTGTATGTTTAGAAATAATAGTGTAAGTAAAAGTTTTAGTAATATAGACACAAATACCTCCACCACGTTTGTTAGACCGGTGGATTGAGACTGTATTGAAGTTAGTAATTTCTGGAATTTCAGAGGGGTCATAAGACCAAGTTTCCGTGAAAATTATAATTTTAGGGGCAATCGGAATATTATTCAAAGTAACTAGAGTGGATGAAAAGTTAGCGTCGATACTACGGATATTTAGGTAAAAAAGACCTAAATAATGCTCAGCAGAGGAGATTTGCATAGTACTTATAGCAGAAGTTAAATTATCAAGAGTGATAGGGAGTTCGTATCGGGTCATTGATGAAATAAATAAATGAAAAGAATAATTTGATAAAATAAGGTATGAATGAAGTTTGGATTAAGGCTAAATGCAAAAAAAGAGATAATATATTGGACAAAAAGGGGAAAAAAGAAGAAAAGGAGAAAGGGGGAAAAAATAAAAAAATAAGAAGAATTAAATCAAACTGAGGTAGCGGAGGGGAAATGAAAATAAAGAGTCAGAAAAAAATTTCAAATATGGAGTTACAACAAAAGGAAAATTGTGTTATTTGACGATAAAAAAGTCACCTTTAAGTTCCAGTAAAAAGGAAAAAAATAAGAGAATTAACCTTAAAAACGGAAACAAAGATTGAGCCAGTACAAGTATCACCAGAAACAAATTGAAAAAGAGAAAGCTAAAAAATAAAGTTCGGCAATAATTGTAAAATAGTAAGGACTAGATTAATGTGGTAGTGAAAACCAAAAAAAGACAGAGGAAAATACCTTATAGTTAATGAAATCATATAATAAAATCAAAGAAAGAAAAAAGAAAAACAACAACTTTTTTCTCTCTTTTTTAAACAATAAATAAATAAATAAATAAATAAATAAATAAATAAATAAATATAAACAAACAAAGTTAAACTTTGAACAACAAATAAAACAATCTAGAACTAAAAAAAAAAGTATCAATAGAATTCTCTTAAAATTAAAATTAAATAATAAAAAAAAGAACAAAGGAAAAAAAATAGATAAATCATGACCAACTTCAAGTGACTAAGTTGAAATCATTAACAGATGTTAAAGGAATCACTTTCCCTGCTGAATCTTTGGTAAATATTCGACCGCCAAAACTCCAAACATTCTTGGGGCCAAACTTCGATTTGGCTGTCCGTAGAAGACGATATCGTATGGCTGTCAAATCTTCCAATATTACAACTGATGTCCCACGCAGATATCGGCGGTTCTTTATAATTGCATCTTTGAGTGTTGATGAAGACAGTTGAGCGATTATAGGACGATTGGGAGTTGACGCACGAGGGCCCAAGCGGTGGATCGCTGTAAAATCTGAGGTAGTAATGGGAACGCTTAAAACATCAGAAATCAGTTTAGAAATTTTATCAGGTAATTGTTCAGATGGTTCCTCCGAAACACCAAAGATACGAATGTTGGAGCGACGAGAATATTGTTCAAGTTCGTCCATTTGTTTGATAATAGAATCGATTCGAGGCGTCTCATTCTGATGGGGGGAGGACTCAATAGCCGTTAACTTTTCTTGTAGTGTTTTTTGTTGTTCGATTTGATCTAATCTTGATAAGGTAGATTCCATTTTTTCTAGAAGGGGATGATATTTTGAGATCAAATCGGATAACTTAGAATCCAATTTTTCTAGAATTTTATCCAAAAGTAAGGAGACGAGGTGGTCGATAGACGATGAGTCGGCAAAATGTGTAGCAATAGCCTGATCAATCTCAGCGGAGAGCGAGCCTTCGTCTCCAGCTCTACCGGGCGAATCCAAAGAAGGTGGACGAGCATTTAACCAATTTTTGAGTTGATGGATTTTTACTTTCTCGTGGCATAATGATGAGTTGTAGAGCAGTTAGGTTGTAATAAAATAGATAGGGACCAAATAAAATATAAATTAAAAGTGGAAAATCTTACTGACACATTCCCAGTCCGCTACTCGAGAGAGTGATTAAAAACGTCCGCACCCGTCCGCCATCTTGGATTATATTTTCTTTTATCCATTTTTTAACACCATATGGGACTCGGCCTATATCCCTCAATCCTGCAAGGAGGCCATAATTTTCCAATTCCGAAACCCGCCAAAGACCCTGGCCATGCCACTAGTTTCCGACCCATTGCTTTGAATAGTTGTCTACGCAAGCTTCTGGAAAGAATGGTACTGGTTGGATTAGTATGGTTGGTTGGTTGGTTGGAATTTTAGGGCATCGGCTGCTATGGCCATTTTGCGCCCAACAGAAAGTTTAAAAACCCACAGTGTATGAGCCCCAAAAGTTTAAAAAAAACAACAGATGAAAAACATTCATAAAAACGTGAATGACAAAGATGGAAAAACAATAAAAAATATGACTGAGGATTTTAAAATCATTAATAAATTTAAAAACAGACATTTTTTCCCAGGGTTCTCCCGTTATAAGAAATAATATAGGGCAATGTAAATCATTAGTGTGTAAAGGGCACTAAATAAAATAAAGTAAAACATACGCTTAATAGTCAGATATATACAATGCAAAAACAATAAAAAGATGACTATATGAATTTAAAAACATGAATAATTTTTAAAAACAGAAACACTTTTTTAAAAATCCTAGGGTTGTTCTCCAATAAAAAATGTAGTGAATAATTCAATCCTAATGAGCGTCGTAAATTAGTGTGTAAAGGGCACTGTATAAGAATATGTTTAATAGTCAGCATTGCTCCATAGGAGCACAATGGAGCTGGGTCTTTTTTTAATAAATGGCCATGAGTAAGACGGCTGTGACCAATCCTAAGACGAGTAAGAACAACATCTTCTCACCTGTTAGACCACGGTGTGATGGCACGCTTTATTTCATATAATTTATTTGCTGGGTTAATAGGCGAAGATTCCTGCCAAGAAGATAAGAGTTTCTTGTAGATGACCGGGAACAAATGTTCGGAGATTGAGCATAGCTCCGAGATAGGTAAGTCTGTAGTAGCGTCTTTTGACGCCTTGTCGACCCGTTCATTTTGCTGGATACCCATATGGCTAGGGATCCAAACAAAATAAATTATGGTACCTTGGAGATCCAGGTAATAAAAATATTCCTGGATGCTTAAAACAAAAGGGTTGTCTGTATTGTATGACTCCAAGGATTCCAAGGCGCTCAGGGAATCGAAGAAAATCCAAAAGTTGGAATTTGGTTAATTAAAAAAGAACTCTAACGCTCTGGCTATCGCTAACAATTCCGCAGAGAAAATGGAAAATTCTCGAACCGCTAGGGCACATTCTTCATTCCACCATGGCACTGGGATTTTCGTGGAAGATGGTCTACAGTTAGGGATGGATTGTTCTGCCACATGGAAGATGCGGGAAGTAAAATCCTCTATAGCCTCATCTACAGATGGAAAGGGCATTTTATTCTCAAACTGTAGATGGGATTGGAAGACCTGCCAGTCTGCTTTATCCAATTTCTGGTTGGAAAAAGTAGAAGAACTCAGGGAAATACTGATCGGGAAATGATCACTACCATGTAAATCTGAGAATACGCTCCAGGATAAATTAGGTGTGCAAGATGATAAGGATATAGATAGATCAATGCATGACAGAGAGCCGTTGGCTGATTGGAGGAATGTTAGAGAGCCATAGTTTAACAAGTTGATGTTAAGAGCATTCAAAAACTTTCTCTATCATGTATCCTCTTTCAGAGAGCTTTATAGATCCCAAACGGAATTATGGGCGTTAAAATCCCCCAGAATAAGGAAGGGGCTTGGAAGTGCACACAGCAAGGATGATAAAGAATTTTCATCCGTACATTGATCCGAAGGTAGATACAGTGAACATACAGTTAGAGGTGAGAGATCTTTGTATAACATTCTAACTGCTACCGCCTGGAGATTAGATGTTAAATTAATGGTAGTAAAAGGCAAAGATCTCTGAACTAAGATGACAACACCACCACAGGCTTTATTTCCCGATGTATAATCCTTCCTAATAAAATTAAACCCTTTTAGGGTAGGAGACTGGCATGGCAAGAAGAACGTTTCTTGCAAAGCCAATAAGGAGAAGGAGAACTTATTGACTAAGAGCTTGAGGTCTTCTAATCGACAAAGGAATTCATTAAGGTTCCATTGTAACAGTGCCATGATGAAGGCTTAAGATGTAGGTTTAAACTCCCGAGATAACTCCATCTCCTCAATAGGAGATACCTGTAAATTTAAAGGGAAATGTGGCCCTCCTCCCCCCAGAACTGGAGAATTTGGTGTAAAAACTACTACACGTTTTTTTGGAGGAGTCAGAGGAAGGTGACACCTCTGACGAGCGTTTCTTGCCATCTTCCAATTCCGAAGTTTTTGGAGAAGTTCCAGTTGCTGCAATTGATTTCGAACTCCGACTTGTGCTAGCACATGGTTCTGTGGAGGTGGAAGTTCCACAAGAAAGGTGTGCAATACTCAAATCAGTCATTGTTCCAACTGACTTAACAGAAGGACGACTCTTAACCACTGCTGCAGAGTTACGGACTTCATTCTGTTCTACCTGTATACGTGCTTCCGGAAAAGACAAACTCCCAAGGACACGCACCTCTTGGATTTTCTTTTCCTTTCGCCAAATAAGACTCTAGAAAGGGCGGAATGGGCGCCATTGCAATTACAACATCAGAACTCGTTTGAACAATCTTCCATCTCATGTCCGGGCAAGCCACACTTACAACAAATTGCAATAAAATGACAGTTTGTTCTCGTGTGGCCGTACTTCTGACATTGGAAGCATCGCAACGGGTTGGGGATAAAGGGTCTCACGTGACAGTGGATATAGCCGATATAGATGGTATCAGGCAAAACTGTTCCCTCAAAGGTAACAATGAAGGAACTTGTAGGATGAGGAACACCATTCCTCCTTCGAGTGATCCGGCGAATGTCAATTCCTCGTCCCCCATTCCTTCCAGGTCCAGGCACGTGAAAACACCTTTCTTGAAATTCAATGTTGCATGGGGAGAAACCGAAACGGCTTTCCCGCAAACTTTTTCAAGGATAGCAGGGTGGTGGTTTGCTTATCCTTAAAGACTTCAATAAGCAGATGGCCGGTGAAAAGTCTGTTAACATGTTTTGTATCCCCAACGAGTCATTTAAGTTCTTTTGAAATTAGAAATGGGGAGATGATCTTAAACGACTCCCCACTTGCCAATTTCATCTCCAAAAAAATTCGGGTTCTTTGGCGGTCTACGGCTCGATCTCTCTTCACGAACGTTCTTTGGTTTTTGATTTATTAGCTTATTATTTTTACCCATAGTAAGTGGAGTAAAGTTTCATCTCCCTCGCTCCCCACCCACCACCGAGCCCAACAAGGGGATGCATATTGGCACCAGGGATATGAGGAGGAGCTAACCCTATGGCGGAAGCTCTAAGGAGCGACGACCAGCCGATTGATCTGAATGGGCTTATCCAGACCACTCATCCTTCCAAGAAGCAGGGGCCAAAGTGGTGTGTTGTTCCGGAAAGCCTTCCCTCAACCACCTGGATCCCCCTTTCCCCGGAAGTAGGGTCGCTGCGCACGGCAAACACGCAGGTGGGCGTACTGGTCGTAATGGAGGCCATGTCAAAAACATGCCTCCATTGCAAGCACCGGTCCCTTTGGAAGGGTCCACAAACGACCGGACACTTTTTGTCTGGTCTCTCT
>JAHWFO010035521.1:0-10958 GCA_023313115.1 Rhysida immarginata | reverse complement strand
ACAGACAGCATAAAAAAATAAAATAGAAGAAAATATTAAAACATAGATCTAAAACTATCTATAAAAATATCCGCATCAGGATCGCTAAAATTACTAAGAATACTTAACAATTTATACGCCGGATTGTGCTTAGCAATTTGAGTAAGCCATTTATCTGTTTTGAACAGTGTTTTTCGATGTCTATTACATTGAGGAACATATAAATGAATAGACTCGAGTATGCTGGGAACAAAAACCTTTCCCCTCAAAATCTTTTTAAACAAATTCTTCAGGCTAATAGACAGAACACGAGATAGATTAAAGCACTCCTCCGAAATAATACTGGAAGAACGCCTGAAATTGTTTTTAGTTAAAAGAAATTTCTGGAATCTAGAGACTTTGTGTTGTATAGCACTGAAAAGTCATAAGAGGGGCCGGAATACCATATAATTGCACAATAAATGATTTTAGGGATAATTAAAGATTTATACAAAGTTATAAAGGTGTTCATATTCCTAAAAAAGATTGCACACCTTTTAAGTACCCCTATTCTACGACATGTCTGACTTGTTAAATATTCTAAATGTTTAATAAAGGACAAATTATGTTGAAAATTGACTCCAAGATCACTTGTATCGTATCTTCTTTCTAATGGGGTACCGCATAACATGTAGCTGTTCACGAAGTTCATAGATTTTCTAGAAAATATAATAAAAAAAGATTTTTTTGGATTCAGGTCATTATGAAGCGACCATTCAGATATTCTATCCAAAGCTAACTGAAGTTCCCCAACATCTGACCAGCCTGACACAGAAGAAAAAATTTTTATATCATCTGCGTAAAGTAGAACCGAAACTTTGGTAGTCTCATTAACGGAGGAAACAATGGGAAGTAAATCTGCAATAAACAAATTAAAGAGCACAGGCCCAAGCGGTGAACCCTGAGGCACTCCGCTTAAAATTTTCCCAACCCTTGATTTACAGATAATATTGTCTATGAAAAAAGATCTATTCAACAGGAGTGATGAAAACCAGTTAAGCATATTAGACGAACATCCCATCACATTTAACTTTTGAAGGAGAAGATTAGAATTAACTCTATCAAAAGCCTTGCTATAATCAAGGTACATCACATCCACTTGCTTGCGCTGATCTAAATTGCGAGTAAGATAATGCATTGCCACGGATAAATTAGTCTGAGTTTGATCTATCTTGTCGAAAACCGTGCTATTCTTGAGGAAGATGTGGTTCAATAAAACTAGAAAGGTATTTCGCAACACAAGTTTCCAGGACCTTCGCCGGGAAACTAATCAACGTGATCGGTCTATAATCGCCTGGACCGCTTGGAGATCTGACTTTTGGAATAGTGGAATAGGCCGCACTCTAACAAGTTTCCAAGCTGTAGGGTACAAACCCTGCCTAAGTGATTCATTAAAAAGGACGCAAAAAGGAGTCTTAAGAGCCTCGAAACAACCCTTATAAATATAGTCAGGTATCCCAAAACAGTCCAGCGCTTTGGAGGACGAAATGTTCTTAGCAATGGAGACAATCATGGATTCAACAATAGCCCTCATATCAAATTTAGTCTCAATTGATTTCCATCGATTATGCACACAATTAAGATTGGGAAACAAAAGACGGTCATTGCCCATATTTAATTCAAAATTTTCTACCAAGCCTTCGAGTTCGGAATGGGGAAAGGGTTGCAACGATTTTGAATTTTTCCGAAATAGTTTTTTTAATAATATTCAAAAACATTTCGGGTGTTTTGCTTACTGAGCCCTCGATTGCAGCATAGTAAGATTTGAATGATAGTCTTAAAGAACATTTGAACATCGTCCTAAATAACTTAAACTGATCGTAGGATGCTGGATCGGCAAATTTCTTATATTGTGAGTGCCAATATTGTTTTAGATGAAGTAGTCTAATTGTGTTCCTGGAGAACCAAACTGGATAACTATTGTTTTTCTTACTTTTAGCAGATAAGTTCGCACCTCTCACCGAGCTCGATTTAGGAACAAAAAATTCGATACCAGTCTTAATAATATTCACTATATATTCAAGAATTTCATCAATTTTCATAAATTGGATTCCAGTCAAAGTTTTCCAAATACAAATATAGTGAGTGGAAATCTCCTCTTGCAAAGTTATATTTATTATAGGCCATATTTGTAACACATTACATTGAATATTCAAGTTTAATTAGAATAGACGGATGGTAACGATCCTCTGCCATTACTTTCAGATTGCTTTGAAGAACATCAATGTGACAATTCGCATACACTTTGTCCAGTGACTCACCCTTAAAATTTTTCACTGGATTATAATTATAAAAATCAAGTTCTTGCAACCTAACGAATATTTTAATTACAGAATATTTTAAGTACAGAATATTTGACGTATAGTTAATGTGTAACATGACGCCTACAAATGACGTCAAAAGCGAATGATGGTTGAAACTCCTGGTTTGCATACAAATTCTTTTTTCCACGGTGTTCTGCACTTCCTTGTCGCAAGTGAACCGATGACCTGCCAGTGATTTTTTAAGGGGCCGAAAATATGGGAGTCACATGTGAGATGTCGGAGTTGTACGGAGGATGTTTGAGGACTTCCCATCGAAATGTTTCCAGCAGGTGAAGGGTCTTCTTGGCCACAAGAATGTCCTGGAGCAGCACTATCCATTTCCAGTGCTTCTCTCTGCGTTTGTTTTCGATGGCCCGTTTCGGTTCAGCAACGTGTTGCAGTACCGTTCAGCGTTAACTGTTTCGCCCCGTTCTAGCCAGTCCTTCTTCGTCGAAAAGGAAATTGAGTATCACTTTTCCGGCCTTCATAGCAGTGAGCTGTTTTGGGACGTGGGGAGCCGGGATGACGCTACATCTATCGACCAACTTCGGTTAGATACAACGGCACTACAGTGAAAGTCTCCTTTTCATTTGGGCATACCATATATTTAAATTAGTTTTAATGGATTTGTGATTACTGTCATTTTGGGCAGACGCCCCCAACCTGCCCCCGTCATTCTCCGTCAGCATTCCGCGATACCCTCTTCCCCCCTTGGATGGATGACGTAATTTGTGGACGACCCCTTATTGGAAAGCATAGTTAGGCCTATAAAGCATAGTTGTATTTTTTTGAATTTCTTTCATTACTTTGGGCAGCAAAGGTTATTCAACATCGGTTTAATCCGATAACTTGATACGAAATTTGTGAAAGCATTGGGTTTTCTGAGTAAGGTTTTATACCTTTTGTATGAGTGAGAAATAAACATTCGTGATCAGTCAAACCGCCAATTTCCTGTAAGATTAAGTGTATTCATTAAACGCAATTTTCCCTCCAGCGGACATCTCAATAATGCATTCCCCTTGATATCAATACATTAAGTTTACACGAAAGTGGTTGATGGTGGAAATTAAATTTTTAAATTCTTAATGGGATTTTATGTTAGGAAAAGCGAGTTTAAATTAATCATAGGCAAGAACAGTTTTCTTTCTAAACACATTAACGTAAAACTTTCATCCTGAAAAGTTATATTGCTTCCGAACCTTGACCGCGAACTTTATTTCGCGATGAAAATTTTCTGGAAGAAATAAATGGAAAGATACGAGGTGATTACTACCATTTAGAGACGTTATTTCTTATTGCTCCTGAATAGTTCATACAGAAGAACATAGAGAAACAAATTTTCTTGCAAAACCTGGTAGATAATATGGCTTATAAATGATTTAACTCCATTAGAGATAATGGAGCGAAAATCATTAGAAGTTTAGAGAAGATGTCTTGGCTAGAAAGCTCTCCCATCGATCCTAAGACTCCCCCCTCCCGAAAAAACCTCATCAAGCTGAAAAGCTTAAAAGATGAGGATGCTGTGGACACTAGAAGTGCTTACCGATATTTCAGATCCCTAGTTCGAATCCCGCCATGGACCAAAGGAGTTTTTGCTTATACTTAAGTTTGAAAATGGAAAATAGAATTATTCTAAAGGGATGATATGATAATTTACATATAAATAAGTGATGTATACATGGAATGTACTTTAACTTCGGTGAAAGTAAATTTGACCGCACAATGATCTAAAAACGAAACTTCTTGTAGAACCACGTGCTGGAGACTTTTTCTAGAGGAATTCAGCAGAAGTTGGCCTTCGATGACCTCCTGTCCAGATGATAAAACACTCTTAATCGAGAATGGATGTAAGATGGCTATTATATTAATATCAAACGTTGGAGACTCTTCCTAGATGAATTCCGCAGAGATGTAAATTTTCCGATGATTTCATGTCCAGATGGCAAACAACCTCTCACAGTCGGATGTGGTGGTGATTGAAAGTTGTATAAATTAAAATGTAACAATGTCAATTCCTTCAAATTCTGTATAAACAGACAATGAATATGATAATAATGAAAATGAGATTCGAAATAAAAATAATAATACTTGTAAATTAAATATAAAAACTAAATATTAAAGAACGTTTTCGAGGACAATCAAGCCTCGTCATCAGTTGTTTTAGATGGAAATTATCATATCATTTTGTGTTTATCTAAAGAATTGTACACTGTCATATCACTGAATTATGACCACCCGCTTAGTAATGGGAGTAGCCACCCTTCGCCGCTATAACTGCTGCTGGACGTCGTGGCATGGACGCAAGAAGTGCGCGATATGTGTCCGATAATATGGCAGTCCATTCCGCTCGAAGCGCTGTCCACAGAGCTTCGAGAGTCATAGGTGGAGGGTCCAGCTGCCGTGCATGGCGATCAAGGTGCTCCCACAGATGTTCGATTGGATTGATGTCCGGCGAATTAGCGGGCCAAGGGAGCACTCGAAATTCAGTAGAGTGTTCCTCGAACCAATGCAGAAGGAGACGTTCCTTGTGGCAGGGTGCATTGTCCTGCTGGAACACACCACCACATTGGGGGGAACATCGTGAGCATGTACGGTTGCACCTGGTCCGCTACGATTGACAGATAGTCACAGGCATTCAAATTGCCCTCTAGACGAATCAGTGGACCTAACTGCTCCCAACAGAATTTCCCCTACACTTGCACACTACCCCCACCAGCCTGTTTCTGGCCCACAGTAGCCTCCTGCAGTCTCTTTTCATGGCGTTCACGACGCACTCGCCATCGCCCGTCAATTTTATGGAGCAAAAACCTTGACTCGTCGGAGAAGGCGACCTTAGCCCATTCGTCTGTGGCCCAATGGCGGTGCTCACGTGCAAAGTCTAGGCGTCGTTGACGATGACCCCTGATCAACATGGGTGCAGCTACCATGCGTCAACTTTTAAGCCCCATCTGTAGCAGGGTGCGTTCAACGGTAATGTCGGATACACGTCTGTTGGCACCACTGTTGCATCTGGTGGTCAGTTGATGGACTGTGGCTCTCCTGTCACCTTTTACGAGTCGTCGTAGGCGACGCTCACCCCGTTGGTCGATGGCTCGTGACCCTTTACAGTGATGGCATTGGGACGCGATTTCTGTCCCTGCTGTCCACTCTTTGTACACCTTCACTACAACGGACCGTGAACAGTTCACAAATCGCGCCGTTTCGGAGATGGTGCAACCCTTGCTGCGATAGCCTATTATCATCTCTTTTTGGATGTCCGTTAAATCCGTTGAGGCTCTTGCACCTGCCGTTTGATGCACCGGCTATAAAGCTTTCTCAGCCTGTTATGCAAATTTTGCAATTTGTAATCGTTGTTGGGGCGAACCATGCGTGTGCCTTGAAGGGGTGCTGGTCATAATTCATTGATATGACAATGTATATTATAAGCGAACAAAATCAAAAGAATTGTATATTATTTATGAGATAATAAAAGCTGCTAATCATCTGTAAGGGTTAGACAAGATGACATAAACACCTCGTAAAGTGTAAAAAACTTCATTTACATGCCGCAGAATACCTGAGGAATTGAGGTAGCAAAGTCCTGCATGACGGTAATGGAACTTTATACAATTTACCTTGATCATGATACAGGATTGGGATATTAGCTCCTTACTCTTTTTTTTCCATCACAGATTGAAATCTGGTGAATGCGCTGGCAAAGGAAGACGTCTTCATTGTCCTCATACAACCGGCATTGATAGGATATTATCATCCTGGAAAATGGAAATTGCTCAAAATGCGCTCATAGTCATTTCCAATCATTCTGCCTTTCAAGTTTGCAGCGGGTTCTGCATAAACTATGATATGGCCCCAAATCACGATGGAGGCTCCACCATGTTTCACTTTTATAATTAGACAACCCGAATTGTAAGCCTTTTTAGGCATTCTCCACACAAATCCGTCCATGGATTGTATGAAAGACTGCTCTTGGACAGTCTGACAACATCTAATAACATTAACACATTAAATTACAATAACTAAGTAACTTACAGTTCTATTGATGTTGTTTGCACCGAGAAAAAATAAATTTATTGTTTGAGAAAAGTTATTACATAATGTTTCCGTACTGTTATCATACAAAATGGGATTACGAACATGCAGATTGAGCTCTGTTTCATTTTGGCTTAATGAAATTTGTTTTAAATGTGCCGATCCTCTTTAATGCCTGTCTGTGATGGTCTTTCAGCTTTAACTTCTTGTTCACTGCGATGTTTATCAGAAGTTATTGTACCTCGTGATTTCGATACCGTAGCTTTCAATGAACTAGACATTTCTGTTATGGGTGCACTGCTAGAAAAATATCCAGATTCTGACCTGGAGGCCTGTAATGCGGAGTCACCGCAACAGCAGGATGTACACGGATTTTCTGATACTTGATAACATAGCGAAAACTAAGCATTCAGCGGTTCATATATTTTTGAGATAAGGTCATTAACATTATACCGCCATAAAACGGATTGTTTCCAGTTTGCGCTTTTCTCATATATAGGGTTACTAATAAATTGGTAGTTATTAGTATTGCTTCTATCAATGAAATTGGTAGAGACTTTACAATACAATAAAGGAAGAACAGTTTCCGACTATTTCGCCATTAATTCCCGGTTTTATCAAAGATCAATAAAGTACCTGTATATGATCATTTTCCAATAATAATAATAATAATAATAATCGCCATTTAATAGTAAAGATAGTCCTGGCTTGCTCATAGGGCATGTTTGAGAGCGTCAGCTTCTATGCGCGCGGTAGCTTAGTGGTTAGATCATCGGCGGGGGGGGGGGTATACCCGGCGGTCTCTGGTTCGAGTCTAGGCCGTGGAATTTTCTTTACTGTTTTTCTCTATTTATTAATTAATATCGGAGGTAATGGCGTGAAAAAATCCTCCTATAACCATTTTCCAATTATTACCTGTATATGGTTAATGCAACGTGAAGTTTTTAATTGCTCACTTTTTTCTTCAGATTTTTGCAATAACATGGACTCCTTTGACAAACGATCTTATGAACTACATTTGGTAATCTGTATATTCGAGCTTGTATAAATCCCTCGTATATATTTAGCCATGTGGTACCATTGGAACTTTCAATGCTAAGTTATGGCATGTAATATATCAAACACTCGTAACAACATGTAGTGAGTGAATATAACGAGTAAATAATGATAATGGTTATTGGTTTAGTAGCACGTGCCCTAATGTTGCCATATGAAACCATATAGTGCCATTGGAACTTTCAATGCTAAAACAAGGCATGTAATATATCAAACAACTTATAACAACGTGTCATGAGTGAATATAACGAATAAATAATGATAGTGGTCTTTGTTTAGTAGCACGTGCCCTAATGGTGCTATATGATGCCATATGGTACCATTATAACTTTCAGTGCTAAGATATGGTATGTAATATATCAAACAATTCGTAACAACGCGTCATGAGTGAATATAACGAGAAAATAATGATAGTGGGAATTGGTTTTGTTGCATGTGCCCTAATGGTACAATATAGTATTGTTAGAACTTTCAATGCTAAGATATGGCGTGTTAATACATCATCCAACTCATTACGAGTTGTTAGATCTATTGTTGCCCATAGCTTATTTGTATGAAGAGCATAATGCTGTTAGGCTTAATGTTATATAAAACTCATCACTGTTATACATATTGCTAATTAATTGTAGTTAATCGCTTGCTTCTATAGTAGACGATAACGTAGAAACACTTTAGTAATTTAATATGAAAAAATAATAGATGCTTACACACAACGCTTCAATAATTGAGGCTCACTTTGTTTAACATTATGTGGGAATTCTTACAAATTAAAGAACTTTTATTTTTTTAAATGTATGAGGAATAACTCCCTCTTTATTTACGTTTCAGTTCTTCAAGTTTATTCGTTTAAATTCTCTCTATACATTAGCTTACTTAAATAGTAATTTACAATTTAATTTTCATATTTATTTATTTTTTCTTAAGTGTTTTAAAATGTTGATTAAGTCAATATATCCATGTACGATGATATAACATGAAAATGTGCCCGCTTTATCCGCTTTGGCGGTAAAATCATTCTAGTTTATTTCTGTCCCTTATAACTTGAGACGTGTAAAAAAAGTGTTAAGAATTATTAGCACTGAAACTATTTGTTTAATCCTTACGAAATTGTATGGACAATGTGAACATTTTTCATTTATTATGATAAATTTTTTTCCATTGATTACAGTTACTAATTTAAATTTTACATCTAGAAAATGCGTTGTCTCTTAAAATATGAAATGTACCTTAATAAGTCAAACAATTCGTATCGAGTTGTTAGGCGTAATCTTATCCATTGCTAAGTGCCATCAAGAACAAGTTGCTGTTAGGCCTAATATTATCTGCTAGGCCTAATATTATATTATATGTAGTTGCTGCTAGCTAATTAGTGTTAGACCTACTTGCTGTATTAATTGTTATTAGGCTTCCTATCATGCGTAATGTAAATGCATGCTTCATTCAAAGTTTCTGAACCATGGCGGCCTCCTCCTCGTCTATAGGTCGGTTTGCTCAAGAACAAATAAAAAAAATCAAAGTAGAAGCTGAATTTATATTGCTTTTAACTACTTACAAAATATAGTATTGATACAATAATTAAAGAGAACAGCAATACAATTGAAGTATCGTATTCAACCTATCGAATACTCGAGTGTCAAATATGTTTTGATTTCGCTTTTAAGCTGCGACTTCGCCAAGAGAATGCCAGGAATAAGTAATGCTCCGTTTCCTGTCCGTTTCTGATTGGTTGAATGAGTTGTTTTTTTTCATTTACGCATGCGACTGTTTCCTTTTTCTTTCATGCTAGACACTATAATTGCATAGTCCTAATATTATGAATAACTAATTTCTGTTGGCATATTGATGTCAATAGCTAATAGCTGGTAGCTAATCGCTCGCTTCAACGATGCTGACGTAGAAACGCTTCAATAATAGATTATGCAGAAATAATAGATGCTTACACAGAATTATAAACATTTCATGGTCACTTCGTTTAGCATTATTTAGGAATGCTTAAAAATTAAAAAAAAACAACTTTCTTTTGTTCGAATATATAAAGAATTACTACACTCTTCATTTAACTTCTTGATGCTTCAATTTTATTCATTTGGAACTACAAATTTTCTTTCAGTTAGGTTAGCAACCAGAGGCTTCCTTAGCTACTGTACGTAATCCTAAAAACAAAAGGTTTCTTTAATAATCAATCAACTGCCTTTCTTTTCATTCTCGAATTATATAAAAATCCTATCGGTCCTAATCATTTCGGCTGCCTGACTTGTTTATCAAGTCTCGTTTTTTTTAGACAGTATAGTCAATGTTGTAAATTTTGAGTTGATTTATGTGCAATTTCAGTAATTATTAGTGAATTTTATGAATGGATATCTAAGTAACCCCGAATTAACTTTCAGATATTAACTTAAGAAATTGGATTATCTTCGTTAACAAAAGAGTAAATAAAAAAACCAACGACATTTTGGGCTATCAAAATACAGGGTTTTTATAATTAAACTTCCCATATTCTGAACATTTTTTCTTAAAAACGGCCTATCCGAATTCGGTCAGATTTTCAGAATATCTTAACGAGAGAATGGGAGAGTGAAATGGGCAATAAAAAAATAGTTCACTATTTCGTCGGAAGGTGGCGCTGTTTCAATCACACCCAACGAGATAGAATACATAGAGCGGCAGACCGACCGTCATCTTTGTTTGGAATTGCTTTTCTGTGGCCATGACAAAAGAGGGCAGTAATGACAGAGTCAATACACAGAAACCTGTGTGATGCTGGTAATAAATATCGTTTATAGACATTTAATTTCACTGGAGAATATTTGGACAGTTTAATTAAATATAATTAGAGATCTTCCTTTCCCATTGATATTTAAATGTTGTTTCCAGAGTCTAATAAATTATTTTTATTAAATAAAAAATCATTTAAAATTTTATTCTGTTTATATAAAATTTCAACATTTAATTTTTTTTCATAATTAGAAACCCCACAGTATTATCGTTTCTTCATAAACTCCAACTCTAATTCAATAACTATTTTTGTTGTTTTACAAAACATTCTTTATTGACTTTTAAATAAAATAACTTTTGGGCACATTTGTCGCATTTGAATCCGTGCAATTGTGAGGTTTTTTGTCGGCAATAATGATGTATCCGAATGAAGAAGTAATGTTTTAATATTAATTATTAAAATTAGTAGAATTTTAGTGGAATAATGTGATTCCTCGTCAGTATAACTGCTTATGAATAAATGAAGAAACTCTTGAAACATTGTAGTTGATAAACGGGTCATTGTGTGACATATTAATTTAAACATAATATTGCCCTTCATTAATAAAATATTTTGCAATCGAAATATTTTTTCTGCGATCGTGCACAACTTAACAACGTCTCTAGAAACATTAATCAAACATTTTTTACATTCTTTAATGAAAATTAGCATACTATCTTCACTTTTCTTCTACATATACTATTTGCAACTTAATTTACTAACATTACCCGCAGGCATTCTCACAAAATAAACTAAGTGAGTTATATTCTGGCATATAATCATGATCCCATTTTTTT
>JAHWFO010035514.1:0-10991 GCA_023313115.1 Rhysida immarginata | reverse complement strand
TTATTACGATTGGATGGATGCATGTTAATAAACGGGATGGAAGTCCACTGGAAATCCGACTTAACGACTCTCTTGGAGAATTTTTCAATTTCATTTAGCCTAACATCGGAGCAAGAATTTTGCATTAGCTTCACTGCGTTCTGAAAATTACAAGATCAACACTCAAGGAAAATAATATCAATAAACTGCAATTTAACGAGATATAGAATCGGGCAATTTTTAAATTAAGAGTTTTGTGATAAAATCTACTTCTCTTGGGCATTCTCACTTTCATTAAAATGATAATAATTGCTGCGTCAAAGAATGAATACTACGGACTGAAACTAATCCATGGACCAATTAAATCAATTAAGGAGAGTATTTTTCTATATTGTTAATATCTGCGAGGGCTGCAAGCGAAAGGATTAATAAGCCACTTTGTAGAGGGAACGAGCAGCTCGGCGTTTTAGTAAAATTTAGACTGGAAATATGAGTCTAAAAAATCAATTCCGTGGCTATGGTCCTTCCTCTACTGATCCTGAAGAATTTAAGGATAGATTGAAGTTGACCGATTTGCTATGACTATCGACAGTATTAGAAATCGCCAGTATTAGAGATCGCCAGTATTAGAGATCGACAGTATCAGAGACCTTCGGGACCGTACCTAACTGTCCTTTTAAGCGAGGTGTCCGGTTAACTAAAACTGGCATTTTTGATTTACTTCATTGATTCATTGCTAAACTTTAAGACGCATAATGCACTCGAGTGTTTTGTCATATCCCCGGTCCACAGCAAATGTTTTAAGGTGAAATTTCCACTTCAGTGCCTCGGATTAAGAAGAGATGGTAGGTTTAGGGTTCGACTTTTTGCAACTGTCAAATTTTGAAAAGGCTCGTCTTTTGGATCTTCAGCTCTTCAGCAAAGTGAGCTCCCCATCTGGTCCTAGTGATTCCGTAGCAGGAAAATCGGTTTTGATGTTATCCCTGAAGGGTAATAGCCACCCCAAGTAGGACTTTCGTTTTTTTAAATAGGTGAATTAAGGGAAGTCATCCTCACTGTCGTCGTCATCAATTTTGTCGTGTACAGTCGATGGTGCTTTTATGAGCGGGTTCGACTGTACTTCAATTTGCTTGGCTCCACAATGCAAAACATTTCTGCACTGTGATCTTGCAAAGCCATTACTGACCAATCAACACGAGGTAAATTTTCCACACCGGTAACCATTGGCATAGAGTACTGCTTTTTCTTCACTTGTTGGGTATACTTTCTGTGTCCGTTATCCGGAAAAGCGAGGTGTCCTGTTAAATGAGTAAAAAAAAATATTAAGTATGTGTTGTTCTTTTTTTCGGGACTGAAAATAAAGTGTCCATTTGAAGAGGTGTCCGCTTATGTTAAGTGCCTGATATGCGATTATTTCCACTATACTATTAATGTGTTTCCCGGCAGTTCAGTATAATAGGAAAGTTTCATAGAATGGATGCCAAACGAACTTCCCGCTCAGAACAAAGCAAATTTCGAAATTATCGTTCTTCTCTATGTCTGGTACGATATATTTACTTCGACAAGTTATCAATAATCGACAGTTTTCGATATTTAGTCGATATAACGGTCTTCCATTTTAATGGATTATCAATACTCCAGGCACATGTCTCGACAAGTACCTGGCCGAATTAGACAAATTTTGAACCCATATTAGACGCTCCCTCTAATCCCTCAAAATTTCACGTTTCTAATTTTTCTAATAATTTCTAATAATTCTTACTAATAATTTCTAACGTTTCTAATAGTTTCTGAGTAATCGACTCGATCTGAACAAAATTTTCGAATTTCTTATAAGACGTACCTCATGTAATGAAAATACAAAATAGTATATGCTAACAAAAAATTACATTAACCCAATAGTTTCATTTAAAAACACCATGCAACAAACTTTACTTTTTTCTTTGTTCCTGGTTTAAAACAGATAATAACGGTTTGATACTTTTCTTTAGCTCTTTGATATACCCGATATTAAGGTTTTAGCGGTTCGTAAGGAACGAGTTCATATAAACTAAAGCTACTTGTTACTCTGGAAAGTTTAATAATAAAAAAGGGTGAGAGGTTTTCCTCATTACAGAAATTAGATTTTCGACATAAGTGTCCCCCGGCCTTTTTTTTAAAGCAGTTAGTCGTGCAGGGCCGGGACACACTTTATTGAAAATCTAATTTTCTTTGTTTTTTGGGCACCCGACTTTTAAATTTTTGTTTGAACTCAATAAACTCAATAAGAAACAAGGTTTGATTTACAGGATGCATTACCTTCCTTGTAATATACTTGGATTCACTCATCCCTCTGCTACAGTATCATACTCTGGGGATCCACCACTTATTTTAATCATACTAGACTTTTCAAACTTACTCTTTTAAACATTCCTAAATCATCTCTTATTTCTCATCAACAATACGTACTCTTATCATTCATCAAATGCACTTCATGCAATTATGTACATTTACCTATAAAATTTACAATTCAATGTTAAATGTCTGTACACCCCTAATAATACAACTAAATCAGGACAGGCACAAGTATTTAACCCGGAACGCCAGCGAGATATATCTTTCCACATCACCTCTTAATTATCGTAATAACTGTATTTTCTTCATTGAAGTTAAATGCTGGGCTCGTCTACCATTCATTATCTCCCTATTATACAGGGTGTTTCATAATTCATGTCCCGTCTTTAGGTCCAAATAACGGCTCAAGGGGAACAGGTGGGGGAGAAATGAATATTGTTTATTTAGTTTTCATGTCCACTAATTCCGAATAAGAACATTTCGCGACCCTGGGGGTGAAGGGGTAAATTTTGAAAATTTTAATTTTGTAGGGATAGGGGTTAGACCCCATGTGTTATTTAGAAAGTTGTAGAGCATCATATAAAATGTGGGTTTAGCAAAAAACCCGGTGAAAAAATCTCATGCCCTGCCCCCTTTATCGAGTGGGTAAAGTGAAAGATATGGCTAACCGATGTGGACAAAAACCATACTTATTAGAAAACAGTAGGGCCTACATTTGGAAAATTAATGAGAATGAATGAAAAAAATTAGGGCCTATTAGGTTTTCAGGGTAACGACTCATTCATTCTCATTCATTTTCAAACGTACTGTTTTCTAATAAGTAATACAGTTCTATTTAGTTTCTAATGAGTTTTCTGTTTTCGTCTATATTAGCTAGCCATACCTTTCACTTTTCCACTCGATAAAGGGCAGGGGATGAGATTTTTTCATCGGGTTTTTTGCTAAACCCACATTTTACATGATGCTCTACAACTTTCTAAAAACACATGGGGTCTAACTCCTACCCCTACAAAACTAAAATTTTCAAAATTTACCCCTTCACCCCCAGGGACGCGAAATGTTTTTATTCTGAATTAGGGAACATTAAAACCAAATAATCAATATTCATTTCCCCCCAATCTGTTCCCCTTGAGTCGTTATTTGGACCTAAAGACGGGACACCAATTATGAAACACCCTGTATATTCCGGAAAACTTTAAAAGACTTTGTCCTTTTACGTACTATGAGATAGATATTTTGATCTAATTTTTGATTGTATTTTCGGCTATTTTATTATAGACCAGTTTCTGATGCATAGTTTATTAATTTGTTATAATCGTATTTTTATTAATTAAGATTTTAACAATTATTACTTTACTTAATTTACTACCTTAATTAGTAATTGTTAATAACATTTGGAATTGGATAACTTGTTTTCAATCATTCTTGTTGTTCCATCTTGATCGATTCACTTTGTTTTGTTTTTCTTTGTTAGTTTTCGTTTTTTATTTTTGTTGTGTACTAATCCATATTTGTTTGCAATATCACTTACTTTATACGCGCCCACCGGGACCAACTTTTCGGTCTATGACCATACCGGACCCTGTGGAGGATTACTGTATGTATTTGTGTTAACAAATAAATAAATAAAAATAAATAAATGTAGGAGTAGTGATAATTATATATTGATAAAGATGAATATACTCCTTTAATTAAAATAGTAAAATTAAAATAAATAATAAAAAAATGATAATTATAATATAATAAAATAATAAAAAAACAAGGAAAAAGTCACCAGAGTTAAAGTTTAAGTACGAAGAAACACAGAAGATGTACAGAAGAGACGAAGATCAGATGAAAACACAGAAGATATACTGAAGAGATGAAGATCAGATGAAACACAGAAGAAACACAGAAGAGACGAAGATACTGCGAAGAAACGTAACAGGAACACAGGGAGGTACACAGGTCTATGATGGAAGTTCGATGATTCGTGATGTAAATGACTCGTGATGTAAATGACTGTCTATAATATTAACGTTTTCGGGATTTTTTCCCATCTTCAGATTTAAAGTTTTGAATGAATGGAAGATAATGATAAAAAATAAATAAATAAAACAATGTTATCTAATACAATGTGTGATTATTTTGATTGTTGTGATCGGGATTGTTGGGTGTAAGGGAAGTGATATTATATTTTTATATTTTTAGTAATAATTTCCATTTATTATTAATTTCTATTGATGGCTTTTAAATAAAGTTTTGTAACTCATTCACCTGACTGTCGGGCTCCCATAATGTAGTATTGATTCAACCCACAGCCTGGCTATTATTCATGCCTCCTTTTCCCTGTCAATTTAGTGGTTTGATCCGCACCAACGATGGGCTTCTCTGCAAATGGTGTAGAGTACAGTCGTCAAAGGGAAATAATCCACACCTGAATTTTAATCTAAGTTTTACCGTTTCAATGTTAATTTATTTTTAATAATTTAATATTACATTTAGAGTTAACATTATTAAGATTATTAAATTTAAATAATTATAATTAAAAAAGTTATTAAAACAACACATTAGCATGAAATGTAATATTAAGTATTAAACTCGTGTGGATTATTTCCTGTACCTTAGGGGTCGTCTATAAATTACGTAGCGCAAAATTGGCTCAGTTTTAAATCCCCCTTCTCCCTTGTAACACACACGTAATGCACCTTCAGACCCCGCCCGCGATAATTACGTAACGTTGCTCTCGACCGACCCCCTGCATTTTCAAAAACCGTATAATGCTTAATTTGTTTTATTAGAAATTGTAGCAAAGTTACAGAAGCAAATCAAACTTTTGACCAGTTTGTTGAAGAAACATCGTATTTTATGAGTATCAATTATAAAATTAATGAGTAATGAGTGAGAAGATAGAAATAATACTTTTTACTGTGAAAAAAGTGATTTATTCATTCTCCAATGGGAGAATACAAAAATCTCCAGAGCATTGGTTTGAAAAGAAAACGACCTTCCCTAGTACCAAATGATATCTGGCTTCAGCAAGAGGCATGCATTGACCTGTAATCAGCAACAAGCGAGGAAGCTGTGAGCTGTGCATCTTAGAAGGAATTGAACTCAAGCCATCAATAATCTGTTAAACCAGCAGTGTATGTATGAGGCGTGTTCAAATGAAACCCGTTCGAGTCAAGTAGGTATTGTAAGAAGAATGTAAGGAACAGGAAACACAAGCAAATGGTAAGAGTAATATTTAATTAACAGTATTGTACACACGTTTCTCATAAAGAAGTCACCCATGGCGTTTAGGCACGCATCCCACTTTTTGGGGAGATGGGAAATGCCGTCCTCGAAAAAAGATGTCTCTCAAATTAGCTGACTTATTAAGCAGAGGTGGTACATAAAAAAAATTGTAGAGGAATGCAACCGAGTCGACAGATATCTTGCAGAAAAGTTATGGGGACACTAAAGTTTACCCTAGTAAATCCTAATAATTGACACTTGACCTTCCACAGAAATGCAGTTTTAGAACTTTTCGGTTTTTAGAATTTCGGATAAAGGATTTCGTACCGGTAATAGTTATAAACCGATTACGTAGATGACGATTTCTAATCGAAACGCGTCGCCAAATTAAAGATTTTTGTATTGCTTTAAGCAGACCCGTTTATTTTGTATTTATTAATTAACAGCAATACTAGAACTAATGTCATTGCAAGTTCTGAGTGAAATTACATGGACTTTGTGATGCTAATAATAATTCTTTATTTAAAATTTTAAATAACGAAATAAACTAACCCAGGCTGCAAAGGGTTAAATAAACTTTTTTACTGTATGGTTCTTTGTTTGAAAAATTTAACCATCCATCAAATTTAGTCTCAAATAAAACTCAAAAGAAGCGTTATGTAACGCCAGACATGACCCCCCCTATCCCTCTGTAAAGCTGCGTAACGGTGGCCAAAACACTCTCCCCCTCAAGCGTTACGTAATTTATGGACGACCCCTTACCAACTTCAAGCAATTTTTTTCTTTAATTTCCACCGAATAAAGCCATGATTTTAACATTCGATTTAAAGTAATTGAAGGGTGCTCTGAAACTTTGCAATTGACACTGTCTCTATCTGTCATAGCTTAGGAGATAAGTTTCCAAAATTCATGAACACTTTCTTGCATAAACTTGATAATGTCACTACCAAGTAACCCCTATCCTACTTAGTAATAATATTTTTAATTTCATTAACCTACACCAAATACTTCTCGAGTTATACGTTCTATTACCAGACTTTTGCCTCACCTTGTATATTTTAGAGGTTTAGACAGCAAACAAAACACAGTAAAACCTGTCTAAGTTGGAACCTCTATAATCTGGAAACCTGTCCATTCTGGAAATAAAATATGGTCCCGAATGGAGGTATAGGTCAGTGCTGCCAGATTTAGTAATTTTTTTAAAGTGCTTGTCCTTGTTTTCATTGTTTTCTGCATTGTTTAACAATGTCCAACAAAGGATAAGGGCTTTAAAGAAATTACTAAATCTGGCAACACTGGTATAAGTATATGCTTCACCTCCTTATTATGGAAACCTATCTCTACTGGAAATATTTTTTGGTCCCGTGCAATTCCATATTAGACAGGTTTTATTGCATCTCATTAAAATTATTTCATTACGAATGAAATGAGTTTGCTTGTTTCAGCGTAATTTACAATATTTAGCATATCGTATTACGTGTGATAATGCCTAAGGATTTAGCAGTATAATAATCGAAGGCAATCATACCGTCGTTCCCTGGGGTTTATTATTATGAAGTTTAAAATCGAAGCTCTATTTATCGTGTACGCAGTGACGTATTGCAACTACACCATTAGTGAATTCTGCATAATGGCTCTAAATTTTAGAAAAGGAACTTGTAGTTTGGTATTAAATTTTTCACTTCAGAAAGAAAATAAGTGATGTATAATAGTTAAGAGAATAATGAAAAAGACATCACAAAATAATTAATACGAGGCCTTTCGGTCATTTTATTTCAAAGACCTTCTTCAGGTATAAAAACTTTTTTGAAAGTAATAACTGAAATCTTCTTTCAGTAAAAGATAAGAATATAACTATAAAGATAAGAATACCTCTCAACAATATCTATTTAAACTTTATATTTATATTCTTATCTTTTACTGAAAGAAGATTTCAGTTATTACTTTCAAAAAAGTTTTTATACCTGAAGAAGGTCTTTGAAATAAAATGACCGAAAGGCCTCGTATTAATTATTTTGTGATGTCTTTTTCATTATTCTCTTTTATTTTTCACTTCAGTTAGGACTCTAGACATTACCTTTATAGGTAGCTAAGAATATTCTACACTCTCTATTCATATTCATGATACAATTATTTCAGTCATTTTCAAAATCGAAGCATATCTCATTCACAGTTCAAATACTTTATAAATTATATTCGTCAGGACTACAAAACTGTAATATAGTATATATAAAAAGAAAAACGATGAACATAACTGATCACAGAACTTGAAGCAAAGCAACAATTAATATACTGCATATCCCCAAAAAAAAAGCTAATGACGATTCTGTTTCTGAAATTTTTTTCATTTCATAAAATCATTTAAAAAAAAAAAAACAAACACTCGATTACTCATTGATTTTTTTATTTATACTTGGGGCTTAGCAGGTGGAAGCCAGGTAGTTGGGGAGGGGGGTAGGATTATGGGGAAGGGGATCTCTATATAAAAATTTTTTTAATGTTTCTATAAGTATCTATAGTTAAGTAATAAAATGTGATTTTTAATTGGTATAGAAGTAATACTTGTAAGCAAGAAACACTTGCAGATTTAGAGTAATACTTATAATAATGAATTTATTTTCAAGTGTTTTAGATCTTAGATCATTATGAAGTTGAAACAGGAAGGGTGAACCTCATCATACATTTCTATGGCTTTCAGAGAGACATTAGATCTCAAACAATACGAATACATTATGTATTTTAGTATTTAATAATAATTGAAAATATCGACGCTTTAATTTTTTTTTTACAATAAATAAATGACTCGACTTCCTGGATTCCCGTAAGCCAGCGCGTCCGTTTAGGAAATGACTGTATTAGCGATAACATCAACCATGTGCTCTATTTCTTAGCGTTTTGAATGATGAAGGAACGCAAGATATTAGATTCCATTCCTCTTGAAAAGTCTTCTTAATAGAGGGCTCCTTTCCACATAGGAACGCTTTTATAATCAAAAATTCCACGGAATCGTAGGACAAACATAAATATTTCCTTACGTCATAAAATAAAAATACAGGACGTTCAGAAAATAATGCAACTATAAGGAGTAATTTTTAATATATTTTTTCTCTTGCCAGGTGGTGATAGAAGCATAGAACGGCACATTGAAGAACACTGATGTACACATTGGAGCAGAGGAATTATGGAACATTACAGCAAAAGTGGGACTATATATATTCAGTAATTTTTATAAACATGTATATTCCCCATACGGTTGAGTTACTTTCTGAACATCCTATATAAATTTGAGTATATTTGAGTTACAGACTCGGGAAATAGCGTAATAGCAGATAACATTAAAAAGAATTGAAAAGTATTCAACTTAGGTCAATGCATTTGATTTTTTATTTATCTGTGTAAAAACGTAGATTACAGCATGAAGTGTTTTGAAAAAAAGTTCGAGTCTCGGTTAAGAATATTTTTTTAATTTTCTATTAACCAAGAACAGCGGAACGCCGATTATCCGAACTAACTTCCGCAAGGAAAACGCGGATAATTGGATATTTACGGCCATAGCACTAGGACAATAGTGATTTGTTGATTGATAATCAGTTATAATAACAGGCAGACATTGTTATGATTGAGTTTTCTTACTGCAGCAATGATTGCTGAGTTCATATTCCAACGAGTAAATTACTAGTGATATCAATTTTTCAATAGCGTCAAACTTGTTATTTTATAAAATTTAATATTTCATGGTTTAGCCTATTAAGATTTTCGTTTAATATGCGAATTCAATTATAGAAGAACGAAAATGAAAGAATAAATAATAACTACAATAATTACTGAAATAATAACCTCCAAAAAATACCAGGCCAACTGACTAAAAGTAATTTAATTTTATATTATCATAGATGAAAATCAATGAAAATGTAAGAGTACGTGGTTTTTAGGTACCGTATCATATGCTTTCGATGCCTCTGTTTTAGCGAGTGAAATTCATTTTCAAATCTAACTTATGATAAGCTTGCAGATAAATTTGTAAAATTAGGTGTTGAACTCTAAAAATATAGAGTATATACATAGTTTTTCTTAATCAGTTTACCGTTACCAAATGAATTTTATACGCATTTAGTCCTAAAGAATAAAGTTGCAAATAAAAGGTTTTCCAAAACTGACACCCAATTCTCGTATTTCAACATCATCGGCTTTCGTGCCCTGTATCATCCTGTTTACAATTACCAGAGAAGGCATGTGTCATGAAGATGGATATCTCTCGGGTTCCACTCTATAGTTCACCCTATTAAAAATTACACTAGTTCGCCTAAAAACATGATTTAGCTATTTGTAAATTAATCTACTACATGTGCATGACTAAAAGACTTAAGATGAAAAATGGAACGTCTATTATCCGAACTTCAATCACCCTCCCTCCTATGAATGTTCTCTGAGGGCTTTATCCTACGCCATACCTCAGCTGTTCAAATTATTGATGAAAAATGAAAAAAAATCATTTTTCTTTCCTATTTTTCATCAATAAAATTAATAACATATTATTTTACTAATAACGCACAAAATTAGACAGATAATACAAGTGTGAATTAAATAATATTCAGTATTTTTGGTTGTTTATTTATACACTGATTGGAAGAAAGTAATCGGACACTTTCGATTTTAGACGTTTTGTCGAATATCTAGAAAAATACTTGACGAATTATCCTGAAATTTCAGGGGAGTAAAAAGGATGTTACACCTCATATATTTCAGCGAAGGTTTTCTCCCGAAGGCAAATAGGGGACCAGCAAAGAAGTGAACCAAAAAAATAATGTTTGGAATCACCCTGTAAAAAATAATGCTTGAAATGCGTTGTAGCTGTAGCATATGCTTAAGAGGCTTGTTTTACTTTTCTGTGTTCATTTGTATGAGAATAGCTCGTATATTCATGGAGATATAAAGGTTTCTTTATAAAGGTCGAAATGTTTTCATAAGTTTTTTGTTTATAACACGCAGGATTTTCAACCCAATGCAATGCAATTTACAGAAAACTTGACAAACTACAGTACAGACAACACCCTGCAATCAGAATAGAAAAATATTAAATATTTGATGAAATATAAGCATTTTTACTAAATAATGTTTAACTGCGCATGCGTTACCAAATTGTCTTTTGCATAATTTATTAGCCAAATGTATAGAGCTACTCTTATAAAAAGCCCAAGCAAATATCGTGAAAATTGAGAAAGATATCGCTGATAGAATGAGTTGAATTTCAGTTGCTCTCAAAAATAAACAAAACGATAAGGGGCTTTCTCCAAACTTTTATTTTTGGATCGGACTCCAGTATCAACTTCTTTTTTTTACGCTGATATGAAGTCAATATGAAGTCAATATTTTTTCATGTCAGCGTAAGGAGAAGAAGTTGATACTGGTGTCCGATCCAAAAATAAAAATTTGTGGAAAACCCCTTATCGTTTTGTTTATTT
>JAHWFO010035509.1:0-13193 GCA_023313115.1 Rhysida immarginata | reverse complement strand
TCAGGTGACTTTTTTGCTTCCAGGCCTTGTTATCTCGTAGGCCTCGGAGTCAACACAACGACGTAACAATCGAAGACTTTGATCGTTTTAATCATTTGTGTGCAGTATTGCCAATTTAGCCTTTTGTTTTCATGCGCTTGTCTTTTGTTGGACATTTTTAATAAAAATTAAACAATGCACAGCAACCATCTACCATTCATTTAAAAGTCTTCAATTCTCTTCAAAAACTCTCACCATTATTCATTGGTGAACTTGTTATTATTTATTCTTATTATTTGTTATTTTATCTTCTCCATTTATAAATTAGTATAGAATCATTCATTAATAAATAAACATATTATACTACTTCGTAAATTAATGTATAATGCACAAAATAATGAATATGAGCTTTTAAATTGAACACATCCCAGATAAATTGGCAACACTGCTTGTGAACGATTCAAGATATTTTTTCCCCTCCGCAACCTCCGAAGGCATCAGAAAAGCATGAACAGTGCCCATGGCACTTTTGGTTATGGGGAACCTTTAACATTAAGTTATTTTTTATTAACAGGAATAAACAATAACATATCTTTTATTTTTTATTATTTTTATAAAAACAAAGTTCTGGTCATAATTGTAATTTTAATTTATTATCACAGAGGCTAGGGTGGCCTCATGCGTAAAGATGGAACTGAGCTTGAGCATATAAAAATTAATAATTATGCTGAAGAAATTGTCTCGAATCAAATTTTGTATCGTGCCAAGCCTATAACAATGGAAGGCTAACCAATTATGGTAAGCTATGATCGTGCACTTTCGAAAGATAGAGGCGGCCATGTTGATAGTTAAATGGTAAACAACGTATGCGCCAGCTTGAAGAAATAAAGTCTTCTTTGTTTGTGTGCTTGCCACGGCTCCTAACAAGCGCGCTCGCAAACGATATCTCATTGTAACAAAAGTAATCATCGTTGAAGTCGCAACTTTGTTGGCACTCTTCATTGTTGCGTCGTCTTTCTCATTAAATTTTTTGACTCCGATGACTCCAGCTTGAAAGCAGGAGTTAAGGGAGTTAACCCGAGTCGCACTCCAAGCGAATAAAGAAACAAACTCCGAAAGACTCCAAGCGTACCCTGATGTTGGAGGTCAAAAGAGTTAACTCCGAGCGAATAAAGAAACGGAGACCAAATGACTCGGAGCAAATAAAGAAACGGAATCCGAATGACTCAGAGTCACGGGCACGGCCTTCTAGAAACTACCAGGCCTGAACATGGAAAAGATAAAACATTTGTTACGTCAAGCTGGTGGTGCTATTACCATGACCACCGAGAGAGAAGGCCTCCGCAATGAAACTGAATACATTGTTACATCACATAGATAGTGCATTGTTATTCGTATTTCTACCAATAATAAGCCCTGAATTTGCTGTGGTAGAAGACCGTAGCCGACGAAAAAGACAGTCCGGGGCACTAAAAAGTCACATGACCAAAGTTGATCTAGCAACAATCCAATCTTCATTGTTTCCATCTTGGATTTCAACAATCAGTGTTTTTTCGTTTGTTGGAAACAATGAAGATTGGATTGTTGCTCGATCTACTTTGGTCATGTGACTCTTTAGTGCCCCGGCCTGTCTTTCTAGTTGGCTTTGGCGAAGACATAATTTAGGGCTTATTATTGGTAGAAATGCGATTAAAAATGTCTTCGGATGATGATGTAACAATGTATGACATTTTCGCGCTCAGGCTTTATCTTTAGGAGGTGTTGGTGTAGCTAAATCAATGGTTAGCTACACAATGAAGAAATTTAATGATAAAAGGTACTTAGCTAACAAACCGAAGCTGGGACGCCCAAGAAAAACAACTCCTAGAATCGATAAGCTCATCAAACGCAAATCGACAAGCGATGTTACAAAGGATGCTGGCCAAATCAGTCGTGAACTGAATTTAGAAATGAACATTAATGTAAGTCGAAGAACCGTTGCACGTCGGCTACAAGCTGCAGGACTTAATGGCCGCATTAGTGTAAAAAAGCCTCTCATCAGTAGCAAGAACAGTAAGGCACGATTAGCTTTTGCACGAGAACATTTGAGTTGGGGACCATCCGAACGGAAGAAGATCCTGTTCATTGACGAGAGTAAGTTTATGCTGTTTGGCAATGATGGACGTCAGTACGTACGACGTTCAGTAGGAACCCAAAACAATGTGCGATATCAACGTCCCACTGTGAAACACGGAAGAGGCAGTGTGATGGTTTGGGGATGTTTCTCCTACCAAGGCGTCGGACCACTGATCCAAGCAGAAGGCATCACGGACCAAATAAAATACAAAGAGATCTTGGAAAACACCATGTTACCTTATGCTAAGAAGCACATGCCTCACATGCCCCGAAGTTGGGTTTTCCAGCAAGATAATGACCCAAAGCACACTGCCAGATCAGTAAAGGAATGGATGGGAAAGACGAAACATCGAATATTAGAATGGCCTTCGCAGTCCCCCGACCTAAATCCCATCAAGCATATGTGGAATAAACTTGGGCGTCGTGTTGGAGCACAAAAACATTCTTCTAAAGCAGCCCTAATGTTGGCTTTAGAGCAAGAGTGGAAGAATGTCACTCCACTTTTCATAAACAGTCTAATCGAGTCAATGCCACAATGTTGTGAAGCTGTAATTGCAGCAAAAGGCTTTGCTACAAAATAGTAATGTCTTAATGTGTTACTTTTGATAGACCCGGGCTTGCTCATGCTCTGTTTTGATGAAATTTGAACACATGAAAATAGCTTGAATTAATATGTATGGTAAAAATTAATATTGAAGAATCCAAAAGAATTCTTTTAAAATGCTCCCAATGGATGGCCTCTCCAACTACCGGCCCTTTAGCAGTTCTACTCGACTTCGCTCGTTTTGGAATGTTGTCCAAAACTCACTGCTGAGTAAGTTTGACGCAGTGCCGGAGAAAAAAGGTGGAGAATAATGTTTATTTTTTCTGTATAGTCACATTCAGAAATTGCAAAACTTCATCAAAAAAGAGCCCGAGCAACGCCGAGTATATCAGCTAGTTCATAATAAATCGAAAGAGTCCTACATACCTGAAATAAATTTTAAATCAAAGAACAAAATCCATAAAACATGCGAGTTTGTATGTTAATTTATGAAAACAAAAAAAAAATCCGGAAAACATAAAATACCGAAAAATTGGACCCAGGTAATCAAAAAATAAACTAAGCAAACAGTTGACCTCGATAATTGCCATCACCGTACCAAATTTCATTAATCTAGACGGAAATTTCATTCATCACTAGTTTTACTCGCGAAATACTGGAAAAACTGCGAGAAATCGCATATTCTTACGGAGGGCCATAGGAGGGCAAAGGGGTAAGCAATATAAGAAAAAAGCAGAAATTTGTTTTTTGCAAATTATATAATTATTTTTGGTCCAAATATTGAAGTCGTACGTGAATTTGCTATTGAGTAGGGTTGACCGGACGCGAAGTCAAAATTAGGCCTATTTTCGGATTTTTTGGATATCTGCCCTTCCCCTTAAAATGGATTTTCAAAAACCAACGAATGCTCCCTTTTTATATACGTCTGCGTAAAAACATCCTCGTGCGCAATTTTGAAGCTCTGCATTTCCGCATTGGAGTTAGGCGGCAAAAACACAAAACGGGGGGGCCAATCTTTGGGCCCTCGTTGCCCCCGTCACAAAGCGAAAGTTGAAAAAAACAGAAATTTTTTTTTTTTTTTGGAAATATCCCGGAGAAGCTTTGATCGATTTTCCGTTTTTTTCGTGTTTTAGAAAAAAATAGCGACAAATAGCGAAAAAATATAACGAAATATAGCAAAAAAAATGTAAAATTAATCAAACTTTAATGATTTTTTAAACAGTTAAAACGGTTAATTCACCCCCTAGCGTACCTCCCTACTATACATGGTCATTTTCTAGTACTATTCACCCTTCAAGACCCTCAAAAGACTTATAAAAGCTGAAATAAAACTTTTCATCCAACGAAATTTTTCGAAAAATGATAAAATTTTGTTGGGGGCATCCCCCGAAAACGGTGGGTGATGGGGAAAAACGGAGGTCATATTCGGTCGGATTCAGGAGGTCATTTTACGTAAGGATCAGCCAAAATTGAGTCGAGGCTTTTTTTCATGCCGACCAGTGTAATTTTACAGAATCTTTAGTGATGTTTTATACTTTTTTGCAACATTCATGATCATAAATAAAATTAAGAAGTTATGCAAGAAAAAGCCTCTGATTGAATACTTTTGGCCGCCACTATGAGATGATTGTTTCTGGGTTTCCCAAACAGGACATTTCGAATTAAGATTAGTTGCTCCTTACACTCACAGCAATATGCGGTTAATATGACCTGCTTGTGAGAGTCCTATGATTCTTCCAATACGACCCATTTAAAAGAGTCATTGGACACATTTATCAGTATAAGTTCTCGTCAATTGACTCGACTGTACAAGACTTAAGACTCATTAACGGAATATTTACAATACGCGTATATACCTATTTACACATTTTTACATACATATTTATATATTTTCTCAGCAACTTACAGATTTATATAGTCATATTTACACAAATTTACACACGTGTATACACAATGTACACAAGTTTATACACGAATATACACCTATTCACACAAGTTTTACATTCGTCTATACACCTATTTACACAGGCTTATACATAGTTACACATGTTTATGCTTATGTACATATCTGTACAGCTTATTTACAAAAGTGTACAAACATTTATACATATATGTGCACAAATTTACATACGTGTACACTTACAGCAATATGCGGTTAATATGACCCGCTTGTGAGAGTCCTATGATTCTTCCAATATGACCCATTTAAGAGAGTCATTGGACACAGATGTCAGTAAGAGTTGTTTGGCTCGATTTTCCGAGTCGCCATTCTCGGGTCAATTGACTCGACTGTAAAAGACTTAAAACTCATTAACGGATTGTTTACTATACGTGTATATACCTATTTGCACATTTTTACATACATATTTATATATTTTCACAGATACTTACACATTTATATTGTCATATTTACGCAAATTTACATACGTGTATACACAATCTACACAAGTTTACACGCGGCTTTACACCTATTCACATAAGTTTACATACGTTTGTACACCTATTTACACAAGTTTACACTTTTGTACACATCTCTAAAGAAAATTTACATAAGTTTACACACATTTACACAAGCGTATACACCTAATTTACACAAGGTTACACTTTTGTACTCATGTGTATAGCATATTTACACATTCGCATAGGTACACAAATTTACACACGCGTATACACCAATTTACACAGGTTTAAACACCTATTTACACAAATTTACACACGCGTATACTGAAATTTTCACAAGTTTACATTTGTATACCGACCTGTATTTGTATTTTATCATCTTTATAGTCAAAATTCGCCAGCTTGTAGGCAGAAAAAAAGATTTTAATGATAAATCTGTTGCTAAATTCTAAAATAACGATCGCCGTGTTCATAGAGTTGACAGCTCTTAAACGGTAGACAACAATAGGAAGAGAAACGACATCTTTTTAAATTTTTTAAACATCAATTTATTTTATAATCTCATTTATTGATTTAACAATACATTCAACTTATAATGTACAATGCAATAAATTCACCATCACCTAACAGAATTGATTTCCACAAAAATCAAGGGATTATTTTTGTTGTAACCATTACGTCGTTCTCATTATAAATCTGCAAGATTCCTTTTCCATTCCTTTGGGTAGGCTAAATGGAAACTATCACGTATTGCTGAAGAGGAAGGCTCATATTAGTATCCTTGGCAATCTGAAATACAGAAAAAAGGATGAGTTTTAGATCAATGATTTACACTCCCTACAATAATGAAAAGGGAAACGGTGACATATTATTTTAGTTAATATCACATTCGACCTCAGTGCTGAAATTAAGTCAGCAACCCTTCTTACTTTCTATAAGGCTCCGATACACAGCTTCCCGTGTTTAGATCCATTCTTGCTGCGAGAAACTAGCCATGTTGTTAGCAGTCGATAATAATGAATGCTGTTCAGTGGAAATGCATTTCTGATCAGAACGAGTAAATAAAAAATAATCGTAACAATAATGAATAAGAAAATGCGTTAGTAAATAAACTGGGAGCTATTAAATAAGTATAACTTACTTAGATTCCTGTTTTCGTTCAATTTTTCTTGAACTGGTAAAATTAGAAGGAGCAAGACATACAACGTTGGAGAATGGCTTATTCAACGTTGGGTTTTTGAGGGAGACTGTTCTCGCACTCAGAGTTGAAGAGACTATCCCTACTGATAGATAGTCTTTAGATAACTTGTCCCATCCATAATCATATTAAAGAGTAGTATTAGTTCTAATAATTTTATATTAATCTCCTTACTAACACGAACGGCGAAATCGTCCAGTATCGCTATCCGCCATGTTTTCTTAACTTGATTTCGTACCTCTACCGGAAATGATTCCCATTTCCCATGACTTGGCTCGTAAAGCTGTGTATGGCGCTGCTAGATGAGTCGAGGGTTCGTAAACACTTGAAGATGGATGGTACAACTTTTTTACGAAGTACTGTATTCTTATAATCGAGTCAGAGAGCTATAACCTAATAAAATGAGTCCTACGATCTGGAAATTGCTGTGAGTGTATACATAATTTATGCATCTGTACAGCTTATTTACATAAGCTTACACAAATATCTCCATACATTTACACAAATATCTCCATATATTTACACGGGTATTTACACATAGGTTTCATACGTCTATGCACCTATTTACACACGTTTACACTTTTGTACACATCTGCATAGCACATTTACATGTTACACACATTTACAAATTTACACACGTGTATACTGTAACACCCACAAAATTTTCGAGCGCGCGCGGAATTTTTGTCGTTGTTTTTTTTTCGAAATGATCTTTTCTGTAGGTCTTGACGATGACTTATAGGGAATGAACTTTCGTTATTTTTTAGAGAACCCCGAGAATCAAAGGTGTCACGACTTTGAAGTTGCTGTTCTTCATTCTGCAGGAAAAAAAGAGAAATTGAATACAATATAATTAAAAGGAAATGGTTACAGAAAATATAAAAATTACTAAAATATACTGTTGAAGACACAAGGTATTGTTAAGATAAATCAAAGAAATCTAAGTGATTGTTTGTCTCGATGACAATGGACACGTGAATGATGAACCTTGTGGGCTTTGTTAGAAGGAATGGGAAGGATAGTTTTTTTGTGACGTGTAGTTAGCAGAGGCTGAAGGAGCGAATGGCGTCGGACGAGAAGGAAGACATGTTCTTCAAGATTTTGTCTCCCTGAACGAATGGGACCCAAAATAAAGGGGTCAACATGTCTCGCGGACCCAGTCAACGCCGAGAACGTTTAAATTCATGAAATTTAAATTGTTTGACCTCTAAGTAAGATAAACAACGAGAAAAGAGATTATAAGGCAACCCTAACCCTGAAATTAGGTTCTCTGGCACGTGAGCGAACGAGGAAACGACCTAATGGAAGGCCACGCCAGGATGATAATTTACCTAAAACGAATGCTTCAGTTGCGAATCCGGTAAGGTAGCAGTTATTTTTGGCCATAACATTTATAATTGAAAACACTCTGCCGTGTTCCTTTTGGTTTCGAATAGATTTGAAGATATCCAGCCCACAATGTCAGCGCATGGAATTTGGAAGGGTAGGAATCGAACAATGACGCCAGGAGCAACGCAGAAACCCAAAGACGTTTTCGAAAACCTTGACAAAAGCACCGTTCGAGGGAATTCAACAGTAATCCAATCGATGATCCCCTGAAATGAAACTAGGAAAATTAGGTATTTAATCGACGGTCCTACCTCATACCAACCGTATTAACCGGATCCCCGAGTATAAGTCCCCCCCCCCCTTCTGACTTACCTTCCCTAAGAGCAAGATGGCGAGCTGTTGATTAAGTTGTAACTGTGCGCCAGCAGCAGGAATATCTAGACGAGAGCCTATAGAGATAAATGATAAACTATAAAAGAGATATGATTAAGGCCAGAAAAATATCTGAGATTTAGATTTTAGCACTTACCTGGAGAGTAGATAAGAACGACGTAACTATCACTGTTAGTGGAATGTCTTTGTAATTAAATGCAATTTTTGCATGGCAGGTTAAATTTTGAATGAACCATTTAATGAACGTGAAGATGATTTAAAGATATGTTAATGATTATTGCGTTTGAATATTCTGCATTAAGAAAAATTCTAACATAAATGTTTTTATTTTTATTTTCGAATAAAACTGTCGAAAAGGTCGACCCAGACCTCCCTGAGCATATATATTACGAACTTGTATCAACAGAAGACAAGATATGTAGAACACTAAGAGTCTAGAGTTTAAGAATAAAACCCCGTTTACATTGTGTATAATGGAGCCTTGCACCGAAAGAAATGGTATTAACAAGAAATGTTAAAAATATTGACTTTGGGAGAACAAATTAAAAGCAGACAATATAGAAAAATGTATGCGTATGATTAGTATTAAAAAGAATAAAGCACAGTTTTATATTTCGAAGGACTAGCGTATGGAGTGTTTAATTCCTTTGTCAAACAATTAATCGTGTTTTGCGATTTACCGAATCAATTTAAAAGTCAGTTCTTTGGTTTAACGCCTAGCTTTCGAGCGTGAAAGCACCAATTTTTAATGTACTGTACGTTGCCCAGAACCGGAGCGTTACAATACACCAGTTTACACAGGTTTACACAAATTTACACCAGTGTATACTGATATTTACACAAGTTTACATTTGTATACCGACCTGTATTTGTATTTTATCATCTTTATAGTCAAAATTCGCCAACAGAAGACAGAACTTCAAGCTTGTAGGCAAAAAAAAAGGATTTTAATGATAAATCTGTTGCTAAATTCTAAAATAATGATCGTCGTGTTCAGAGTTGACAGCTCTCGAATGGTAGACAACAATAGGAACAGAAACGAGGTCTTTTTAAAATATCACTTTTTTATAAAGTCATTTATTGATTTAACTATACATTCAATATATAATGTACAATGCAGTAAATTCACCATTACTTAACAGAATTGATTTGCAAGATTCCTTTTACTACAAAATAAAAATTTTCCAAATTTACCCCTTCACCCCCAGGGGCGCGAAATGTTTTTATTCTGAATTAGGGGACATTAAAACCAAATAATCAATATTCATTTTCCCCAATCTGTTCCCCTTGAGTCATTATTTGGCCCGTCTTTAGGGTAGGCTAAATGGAAACTATGATGTATTGCTGAAGAGGAAGGCTCATATTAGTATCCTTGGCAATCTGAAATACAGAAAATAGGATGGGGAGTTTTAGATGGAAAGGGAAATAGTGACATTTTATTTTAGTTAATATCATATTCGACCTCCGTGCTGAAATTAAGTCAGCTACCCTTCTCACTTTCTATACGGCTCCGATACACAGCTTCCGGTGTTTAGATTCATTCTTGCTGCGAGAAACTAGCCATGTTGTTAGCAGTCGATAATAATGAATACTGTTCAGTGGAAATGCATTTCCAGATCAGAACGAGTAAATAAAAAAATAATCGTAACACTAATGAATGAAGAAAATGTGTTAGCAAATAAATTTGAAACTATTAAATAAATATAGTTTGTTAGAAAAAAGTGTAACTTAGATTCCTTTTTTCGTTCAGTTTTTCTTTAACTGATAAAATTTGAAGGAGCAAGACGAACAACATTGGAGAATGCTTATTCCATGGAGTAATAAACGTAGGGTTTTTGAGGGAGACTGTTGTCGCACTCGGAGTTGAAGAGACTATCCCTACTGATAGTCTTTATTTAGATAACTTGTCCCATCCATAGTCATATTAAAGAGTAGTATTAGTTCTAATAATTTTGTATTAATCGTTTTACTAATACGAACGGCTAAATCGTCCATATCGCTATCCGCCATGTTTTCGTAACTTGATTTCGTATCTCTACCGGAAATGATTCCCATTTCTTGAATTCGCTCGTTAAGCTGTGTTTGGCGCTGTTTAGGCTGGTTTACATGGACCACGGTCAAGGTAAGTAGAGTATAAGGTATGCTCGATCGGGCCGTTTCTCCCGGTGCTCACCTGATGGCGGAACATCGATGACGTCAGCCAGAGCCCGAAAAATGCAAACCCTCCATAGGTGCACATGCTTTAAAAATAAAAAAATCAGATGAAACTTTGGAGACGATTTTTAATAATGCTTGAAACACTTTACACAGTTGAAATATGCAACAACAGTTTCCAGAAAACAAAAATAATCCATATATAAATAAAATAAAATATTTTAAAAAGGATTACAAACTTCGCTTTATAATGGACTGAGCATCTGTCTGGTGAAGCCATCGCTGAAATGGCTACAATGCGTCACTGAAATAGATCAACAATCCTTTCAAATTCACGTAAAAAAACAATTTCTCCACATATGAGGAGGTTATGTTAAAACGCAAATTAATACTTCTTTTATTTCCTCCATATTCTGCATATCAATGTTTCGTTATTTGTGTTGGAGAAGTGCTTCATTGTCATCGCTTATTGCCAAGAGATTGCGCTATGATATTTCCTTCGTTTGCGTGTGTTCTTCGTTTCTGTATGTAGTCGTTGTTACTGTTGTATGTTCGATCGTTTTCTTACAATGAAAAGCCTTCCAATCAACTTGTTGCTTGTTTTATATCGTTAATAAACAAAGTATTTGATTCTTATGATGATTTTGAAGCCACTTAAATCGGCTCATAAAGAGCTCATCCTTATGTGCTCTTGACTTATGCATCCTGAAATTTCGTTTCGTTATCGGTATTCAATCGTGCAATGCCTTACATAGTTTTAAACGTAATTTTAACAATAATATATTTTTTAAACATGTAATGTAAATCATTTCCGTTACTTGAACTATGCCTGAACTGATTACAAAATGAACCAATGTTGGAAGCATAAGCGAATACTTGTGAAAGGTCTCGAAACGGAAATTTGCGCTGCTTTTCCATAGCTTTCAAGCAAAACAAGAGGTCTCATTCGGGCTCTGTAGGGAAACTGGATGAAAGGGGCCCTAGGGCTCTGGCTGACGCCACGGAGCTTAGCCAATCACAATAGAAATCGCGATCGAGCATACCTTATATCATGGTTATTAGAAGTTAGTTATGACTTTAATTATGAGTTAATTAAAAAAAAAACTATGATGTATATAAAAATATCTAGAAATTTTATTAATTTGGTGATGACTCTATTGGTGTTGATTGTTTTATGCTTTTCATTATCTATTTTGTTTACTCTTTTACATTTTTCTTATTTTATTAAGTTAAAAATTATTATTCAACAATTACAATTTTTTTTATAATTTTAAAAAATATATTTATTATTAATTAAATATAAGATGTTTTATCTAAATTTAATGACAAAAAAATGTTCGTGGACATTAAAAAATACTTTTAAAAATTATTCTGAATTACAAAATTGTCTTCTGTATTTTATATTCCCTAAGTTTAATTTTTTGATTATGTAAATTGAAATAAAATTTTAAAAAATAAAAAAAAATTGCTTTAATTCAGCTTCTACATATATTAAATATAGACTAATAGTGCCCTTCAATGCCATCTGGTGGTATCCTTTGGCGCTAATAGCCTTTTGAGGAGGAGTTGACCAACCTCTAACTTCTAATAACCATGGTATTAGCAGAGTGAATAGAAGGGGGTATTCACTCTGGTATTAGCAAAGAACGTAAAACAGGAAGAAGTGACCGTTCGGGGGAAAACATGTAACGTGTGTGACGTCATGTTCATGTCATAAATCAGTGGCGGACTCTGACGGGTAGCAGGTATCAATAAATTCCTCCATGCATTCTCAATGATAAAAGTTATATTTTGATAATTTTTTACAATTAAACAAATTTTTTAAAAATTGTGATAAAATCATATTTAAATTGTTTGGTATTTCAAACTCTTATTGTAAAAATTCTCGTTTAACCTGGACAAAATAAAATATCTATTAAAAATCATTTTATTGTGCTTTTTAATTTTCATATTGCTCACTGGATAACTTCATCATGAAACATTTGAAATAAAAAAATTAATACATATTTTGTTAGAATAAACTGTGCAATACTTTTACATAATATTGTATTAATTTATTATAATAGTAAATGATAATTTTTTTTAACAATTTAAGATTAATTTTTTAAATTTCATAAAAATTAAATATAAAAAGTTAATACACATAGATGAAATTAAATTATAAATAATATATAATTTTATATATAATTATTTATTTTATTTATTTATTTATTAATAAAGATTAATGCGACACCCAACTGGGACCTGTATGGTCAAAGACCGACGAGTTAGGTCCCAGAGGGCTATTTTAATATTACAAAACAGGTTAGAAGTTTAAAAATAAAAATAACATGAATTTCATACAATAAATAACATAGCTATAAATATCAGACAATGTAAATAAAATAACTAAGCTAAACCATAATAAACAGTACCATAATAGGTAAGTTATATTCAAAGAAATAATGAATTACCAAAAGGAAGTTTAAATGTGCAATATTTTTATTTGTTCTAATAATTACCATCCGTGATTCACACTCTTCGCGCCCCCCCCCCCCGGCTGCTGTGACCATCATACAGCAGTCGTTAATCCAGGTACCTCCAGGGACCCAACTCGTGGGCTTCAGGCCATACAGGCCCTGGATGGACGTATTGGATTACAATCAATAAAAAAAATAATAATAAAAAAATTTAGATATTTTTTAATAATAATTTCAGTCTTATAATTTGAAAATTTAAGTGAATGTATGACAGAATAAGAAACTTATACCTAAGATAAACTACAAAATAAAATTTCATTCAAATATACTTTTTTTTATTTGTTATTTATGTCGTATATATTTCTCCCTGCTATCTTTTAATTATCCTTTTTAAAAACCCTTCAAAGACCCATTTTCCAATTATTATTATTATTATTATTATTGACTTTTATTTTAAGTGCCATACAGGGTGGTCCATTAAAGTGCAGACATGGAAATATTTTGAAAATAAAGCATTGTACGGAATTCTTTGCCGAGACAAAAAAATATTTTTAATGGGGAATCATCCCCCCCACCCTCAGTGGGTGGAGGAGGTGGCAACTTTGATATCTTAAATAAAAAT
>JAHWFO010035485.1:0-10182 GCA_023313115.1 Rhysida immarginata | reverse complement strand
AGTGCCTTGGCGATCACCCTTCCACAACTAACAGTAAGTGTCATTTAGTTCCTGACCACATACCACAGAATGACAGGAGAAGTGACTATCCTTTCATTGACTCTGACTTAACCTTGGAAGGAGTGAAATGCAAATAGATTCACTCTCGCTTCATTACGATTCGACATATCTGCTAGGGGCGTTAGTGTACTCATCCGGGACCTCGCTTCCCATTCTACTTCTTCCATGGTGATGACGTCGATCTGGGAAATGAACCAATCCAAAGACAGTTTTCTGCGATCGCAGTTTTAATTGTGAAATGGAAACGGAAAGTTGTTAAATCGGAAATAGTAGCATACGCTTTTTTGGCGGATCTGCTGGGGCTAATGCGGGCGATTTAATTGTGAAACAGGCTTAAGACGTGGAAAAGCGGACCGGCAGCATTATTTCTTAATGCTTTAAAGGCAGGGTTTTTTTCCAATTAAAGTTTCAGTGCAGAGCCATTCAACGCACCCCTCAAACTTTGAAGAGGGAAAAAAATCATAAAATTTAAGATGCGAACATATACTAAAATGCCCAAATCAATGAAATGCCGTTAAATTCGAGGTTATCAAAACGAGACTATGCTCGACTGAAAGCCGACAAACTAATTACTAATCAGCACTTACTTAAAAAAAAAAAAAAGGTTTCAAAGGCCCTACGCGTTGTTCCGAATTCAAAAATCAATACTGGATTTCTTCCGAGGGAAAGTTACACAATTTTGTTATCTAGAATTTCTAAATATGTACTTTTAATACACTTACGAAAAAGGAAACCTCTCATCCACGAAGATGATTGCTGACATCGAAACTAGCATCCAAAATCTGGATGGCCCTAGCAAAGTTACAGATTGAAGGCAATTTAGCCCATAGGAAGTATTCACACTTCCAATCCACAATAAAAGAAACACTATTATTAAGGGCTTAAAAAGAAAAAGACTGTTTTTACCTTAAGGCTAACAAAGGCAGCACGTTAGTTATAGAATCTCTACTTCACCTCCTTGTGAATTAGAGGATTTCCTTTTTGGTTATTCTATTCCACAGTATCTGCCTTTTTTTTGTTATTACACTTAGTTTAAAAATAATAAGACAGTTCTTGAATAAGAACAATTGATCTTAACGAAGTATATTTAGGCACTAATATACGTCTAAATACAAGGTGTTTACAAATATTTGATAGTACGAGGGTGAATCAAAAATTAAGTTACACTCACACCATCTATGGTCGAAGAGCGCCGACATCATTCGGCCGGCCAGGTGGCCGAGAGGGCTAGTGCGTAGGCTTTCTAGTTCTCGAGTCCGCCTGGTCGTGGGTTCGAATCCAGCCGTGGGCATGGATGTTTGGGTTTGTCCTGGGCTGCGTACAGATATAACTTGTGTAAAAGGTGCAAAATGACCTTAGTAGTCGACGCCATAATTTCTAATAAACCAAACGACATCATTCGCCGTTTTTAAGGATGTTGCATGTATGTATATAATTCCAACGTGTTCACATGTTTACTGCGTACGCACGAGTATTGTTGTCATGGCGCAGCAACTGATTGTACACTCCAAGTTGGAGATTCGAGGAACAATCCGTTTTTTGTGGGCAAAAGGCTTAAAATAAGGAAATTTGCAGTGTCAATGGGGATAATGTGATTTCTCGTCCTGCAATTGTGCACTCAGATTTGACGGACGAATACCGCGCAGAAAGACCGTCCACGTCCAACACTTCCGAGCACATTGCCCGCATTAATGAGATGATTCTGGACAATCGAGGAATCAGAATTAAAGAAATCGCCAAAACACTTAGCGTTTCTTATGGGAGTGTGTTGACATGGCTGAGAAACGCTGGAGCGGATTTTTACCGCTGCGGCATGGAAAAGTTAATTTCACGTTCAGACACGTGTTTACATTTGTTGGGTGGTTATGCAGAAAAGTGAAATAAATGGTGCACGTTTCCTCAGAATGTGTGTATGGGATCTTAACTTACATCTGACCTTTGAAATGATAAGCAAGATTGGTTTACTTTCAAGAGTTAGCTGGAGCCCTCCGAAATATTCACCATCCTGCTTCATTTGTGCAAACTTGGCTTCAAAATACTGAGAAGTATCGTTCCATCAGGAGAGGAATAATTGAAATCCCTCAAATGATTTCTATCTTTCTATAAAAACATTTCCCGTGTAATGCGATAGCAATTTGGAATACTTTTACCAATTGAAGGGCTCGGGGCAATAAGAACGTAACCACAGGAAGAAGTTCTTACTAAATGTAATAATCACTGCTTGTGAAATCCATTAACAGTATGTTTTAGCAAAAATTGCATAAGTAAACTGTAATTACAGCAAAGCAAAGCATCAACCAAAGAGATTTACAGATTTTTTAACAATATAACATCACTTTTCTGAAAAAAATCTTCTTGTGGGTTAGGTTTTTATTGCCCCGACCCCTTCAATTGATCTACGTAGAATGCCAATAATCTGCCAATCACCCAGATATCAAGTCACCTGTATTCATTTCAAGAGACAGCTAATAGAATATTATTACTCCCAGGAAGATATTGATAATGATAGGGCCTAATTTCCAGAACCCAATAATACAAGTGGAGACTATCCTCCTTGAATCTCAGTTTATTTTGACTAGGTCTATTTTTGACCTTGGAATTTCTCATTAGTGTTTTTATTTCTTATTCCTTTGAAATGCTCACTATTAATAATAATAATAATAATAATAATAATAATAATAATAATTAATAAATAGAGAAAAATAGTAAATAAAATTCCACAGCCTAGACTCGAACCAGGGACCTTCGCGTATACGCCCCGATGCTCTAACCACTAAGGTACCGCGGACATGGAAGCTGTCGGTATCAAACATGCCCTATGAGCATAGATTAAAGCTCTGCTCCTTGTTCGCAAACCAGGACTATCTTTACTATTAAATGGTGAATATTATTATAATAATAATTGGACAATGGTCTTTGTAGGATTTTTTCACGCCATTACCTCCGATATTACTTAATAAATAGGGAAAAATACAGTAAAGAAAATTCCACGGCCTGGACTCCAAATCCGCGCAGGATAATTAATGATTAACTTTTGTATATAAATAAATATAATTGCAGAACATAAATTTGAAAAATAGTTAATATACCCAAAAGACAAGAATACTGAGAAGCCGAATAAGACATGGGAATTTTAAGAAAAATCCGAACAAACCATTTTTGAAGTTTATAAATCTGCTTCAGGCTGCACAAAGAGGATGAGCCCCAAAATTGGACTCCAAAGCAAAGTGAAGAATGAATGAATGCATTATAGAGCAATAGAAGAATGGAAGAAGGAAGATAATGTAAACGGGAAATCTTACATTGTATAACATTAAGCTTAATTTATAATTTATTCAGGTGAAGATCCCAAGACAAATCATGGGATAAATATAGGCCCGGATATTTTAATTCTTTTAAATAGGAACTATTTATTTACATTCTCAGACTCATTACTTTTCTTAAACTTCAATATGTCCACCGTTGCGCACAATACAAAGTTTTTATAGCGGATATTGCTTCCCACGAGTTTTCTGTCATCTCCAACGTGATGCTTTGAATGGCCGCAGTGATTTTCTTCTTTAAATCAACCAAGTCCGTCGGTTTTAGGTCGTAGAAATGTCCTTGATATGTCGCCACAGAAAAATATTTGGCGGGTCAGATCCGGGGAGTTGGGAGGCAGCGTCGGATGAAGGGCCGTCAATGATATTATGTAAAACAGTAATTGACGCCCCAAAATTCTTAATTTACACACTTGCCTACCTGGATTACTTCTTTCCGCCAGCCCTGTTGGAAGGCCATGGTATGGACCCTCCTCGACCGCACCAATTGTCGTTAAACACTGCATTCAGAAGGTGGCAAACTGAGTAAGATGCTCCCAGTCTCTATCGACGCATAATGAAAAGTAATGAGTCTGAGAATATATCTGTAAAATATTGGTGCAATCTCGCAATGAAAACCGGTTAGCAAATAAAATACCATCATACATTTGTAGACAATCTATATTACATGCGATTGAAAGCACTCCTATCAAAATAAAGTGCTGCATTCTTATTCAGGGTGCGGCAGAATGGAGTACCACATTTCAAAAGGCAATAACAAGGGAATAAAAATTGTTACAGAAAAAAGCTTCATATTTTCAATCTAGTTTTATTACAGTTTACTTATTTTTTTAAATGATTTCTGTCGGGTAGCGACCGTTATTGGCGATGCAGTGCAGAAGCCGTTTTCGAAAGTTATCTATCACTCTGTTGGTCATCTTTGGGAGAATGGCGGCAAGTGCCTTAGAAATAGCGTTCTTAAGTTCTTGGAGTGTCTGAGGCCGCCGGTGATAAATCTTCTCCTTGAGATATACCCAAAAAGGAAAAAATCACAGGGGGATAAATCAGATGAGTGATGGATAACTTTCGAGAACGGCTTCGGCAGTGCATTACCTTTTGGTCGCTAGCAGACAGATATCATTTTTTAAAAGACCTAAGAAAACTAGATTGTTAGTACATTTTGAAAATATGAAGCTTTTTTCTAGAACATTTTTTGTTCGTTTGTTATTGCCTTTTGAAATGTGGTACTCCATTCTGCCGCACCCTGTAATAACAGATTTATCTAACAATATTGTGAAACCGAATAAAATAAAATAAAAAATATAAGGAACTGGGTGGGAGGGACAAGACAATTTCATTGTTGACTTACGGGTAACATCTGCTTCGATGGCCAAGACTATAAACGACACAATACCAAAAACAATAACGACGAAAGAGTTCATGCTTTAGTGTTCGATTTGGTGTCTAGAGACTCTTTTCGGCAAGAGGTGATTCTTGCTACTAATTTATGGCATTTCAGTCCAAGGATGAAACTGAGTAGCCGGAAAGAAACACTCGAAATACTCTTCTAAATTCCTGTTTACTTCTTTTCTTTTCGTTTCTCAGAAAGGGCAAGATATGATGCTTGGAAATGAAGCAGTGATACGAATTTCCCATCCCTACAAATACCTCCACCTTCCGGCAACACTAAGACACGGATGATAATTCCCAAGTTTTATTTACGCAATTTAAAAAAAAATAAAATCTTTTTTTGTAAACTCTCAAAGAAAATGGATAAATTATTTTAAGAGTTCTGTTATTTAATAATTTTAAGAATGCAATTCTGAGAGGCTGGAGCGTGGTCGAGGAGAAATTCAGCATCTCTCTCTCTCTACACGACAGTGCATACAATATAGTCTCGATTGTCCGTCAGGGTCAGGACCGGGGTAACGATCATAAGAAATAGCGGATATTAGAAACTTCTTAAAATAGTACTTTATTATAATTTTTTTTAAATTTAGTTCTATACTAGTATTAACGCCCGTTTTATAAATGAAAAAAAAATTGATTGATTGGTTGACTATTTTTTCATAATTTAATAAACATACAAAACTATTCTATGCTTCATAATAAAAAATAATAGTGTTAAGGTCAGTTTTAAAAACGGAGAAAAAAATACACTTGGAAAAAAATTTTTTGTTCAAAGAGAGAAAAATTAATTTAATTATCTGAAATGTAAAATAATTATTGTTTAAAAATGGCGAAAAATTAAAAATAATTACTTTTTAAAATTTGGAATCAGAAAATTTATCGAAGAATAATTCTATAAATAATAGAGACAATAACCGGATGATTCAGTTTCTATTCGCGTGCTCAAGAATAATTACATCAGAAATATTTCCCGAAATAAAGCATTCAAAAACGTTTCGTTTTTTCTTTTTTTTTCATTTATAATCCTCCTTGAAAAAAAGATCCCCGTTTTTAAAACGGGATTTAACCCTCGAAACTGTCCAAAAACTAAAATTTTTCGCTACAAACAATTTTTTTTTTCCTTTTAAAGAAAAACATTTCTTTCTCATTTCCTCAATTTTTTAATATAGGATATCATTAATGACTTGGGAGTAATAGAATTTGTACCCATCAGTGTACTGAAATCTTACTAACCAGTTTCTATACAATAACAAATTTTTTGATCGTATTTTATGGTCCAGTTAGGAAATTAAAATCGCGACAAAAAATTTAATGATTGTGTTTACTATCGCTTATAAAGATTACGTGGGACATGACCTCAAAAATTTATTATCTACTATACTCTGTCCAACGAAAGAAAAACTGGGCGTGTCCAGTTAAATTTCCAATTTCAATTGTTAATCATTGTTAATTTTATTTAGCAATTAACAATAGCTCTTGAAATAAAAATTTGACACCTGAACAATAAAGGACAACAAATTACTACATTAACAACAAAAACTACAATAACATATAAAGAACTCAGCTTAATTTTCTATAAGGTCATATACAGGAAAAAAAAATAATAATAATATATTTATTTACATAGAATTCGTCCGCCTTTGGTACGGCCTGTATCCCCACCACTAATCTCTACAACAACAGAGATCAGTGATCCCCACCGTGGCCTTTAGGATAAATGTTGGCTCATATTCCGCCAACAGAGGGTGCCACACATGTCCAGTATTACTTTGGCGATAATAATTTTCATAAAAGTTCTGTTTCCACGCTTTGTTGCTTCATTTCCAAAGATTTTTCTTAAAAATTCTCTTTCTATGCTTTCTTGCTTTTTTCCCAACAATTGTATAGTTACTGTGGTAATCACAGAGTAAAGAAATAAGTGAGTTTTTTTCCTTTACTCTGTGGTGGCAAGGCTTTTTCTATACAAACATGTTGGAAAATCGCGTAACGCCACAAATAGCAAAGCATTTTTAGTGGGCTATGAGCAAATTTGGTCCTATTTTTTTCTTTGCTCGCCAGATGGCGCAAAAGACAGTGTAGTGGGTAGATTTCTGATACATCCTATTCGCTACTTTCAGTTTAGGTGGCGCCGCCCTTGTGGCATTTACTTGAACGGAGCTAAGTAGGATTCGCTGTAGTTTAAACAAGGCTCAACACGCTGTTGCAGCTAAAGAAATGAAAGGAAAAAGTAACAAATACAGCCGTGTGTAAGGCTGCAAATCAAAAACGATATTACATGCAGTAAGATTACATTTTTTCCCAAAAAATAAAGCCATTAGAAAAAGTTGGGAAGTAAAACTTATAATGGGGAAAAAAGCCACAGATACCATGTGTATCAACACGATTTTTTTCCATCACCACCTTATAAGCATAAAATAGCAATGGTAGGGTAAAAGACGGAAAATATTTACATATTTTAACATATACTATTAATAAAATGACATAATATTCAAAATTTATCTTTAAACGTTTGACAATACGTTTACTTGCACGTTATTTTGCGGTAAAATCACTATTTCTATTGTTAGCTGCATTACTTTTGATAACATTGTTTTGTTTGTAGGTCATTAATAAGCAAAAAATTAGGTCGTTTATTATTAGGAACAATTTTCATCTTGAATCTACTTTTTCATATTTAATCAACTAATAACTTTCCAACCAAGAAATAATTTTTTTTTTGGTATGCCAGCATTAAAACGAAAGATGAAATCAAGTGCTATTCCTACCAGGTGCTTGCCACATCGACCACTTGAAAATTATACCATCATACAGAAAAATATCACACAGTGTAATATTCAAAGCATGTTGACGGAAAACGGATGGTGAGATGGGTCCTACTTTCGCCGCCATTTTTCAAAATAGCAGCGCCCTCTATATTCACTGAAAGTAGCGAATAGGATTGGTAACAAATAATTGATTTAATTAATGGCTGAAATAATTTTAATCTGATTGATTTCTTTATTTGATTTTCGCCTCAATATTTTAAACTTTAATAAAAAATTGATTTTAATCGTTATCATTAAATAATGATTAAAAGCAATTTTTATATTATGTAGTTAACATCTCCCAATCATTGCTTAAATTATATGAAGTTTATTTAATAATAGTGGCGGCTAATTTAATCATCTTTAATCATCGCTTTGTGATATCTTGGAGAAATGTCGCAATAAATTGATCGGTTGGTATTAACGTCCCTTTCAACTACCATGGTCATATCTGGACGGCGTTATAGGGGCCACAAATTTTGCCTTGCAAGAGTTCTTTAACGTGTAGCCGGCAGACAGCTACACGGGACCAACAGCTTTACTTACCTGCCGAAGGAAGTGCGTGATCTCAGGATTTCCCCCTGAAAAATCTTCGCCGTCCTCGACCGGGATCGATCCAGCGCCCTCGGGGATCAGAGATGATCACCCAACTACTGAGCCACTGAGGCCGATGACAATAAGTTGATAATAATTTATGTAAACGGGATTTAATTATACCGTTATCCAACAAATCGACATTTAAATTATTATATAGATAACTCTAGTTCTCTAGTTGCAAGTTCATCCATTAATATAGTGAATAAGTATTTTATTTAAGGAAAATAAAATTGTCTCTCCCCCCTCCCTCCCCCGTTTCTCTTGAGACGCGAGAGAGAGAGAGAAAAACGTGGGGGGGGGGCAAACGAAAAAAGTCACGTTGCACTGCTTAGAAGAAAGAGAGAAGCGATCAAGAGCGTGAAAAGCGAGGATGCTGCGTTGTCACGCAATGTAACCTCTTATGAACGAATAATACCAAGGCTTTTTCTACTATATGTATTTCATGAGAGAAAAGGGGCCTGAAAATTAAATTCACGAACATGACATTTCGCTGTAACACACGATCCGATCGCAGAATATTTCTGAAATATCCATAACAAAAGGTGGTTCCGGGGTATGTTTTGCAGAGACGAAGTCTATAAAGGAACAGATAGACAGAGCTTGGATTTTAGTAATAGTAGATTATGAATATCAATAGCGCTTATGTGAGTTACTATAAATAATGTATCTGCATACTATAGCGATTTTTAACGACTCCTATCAAAATTTGAAAATTCTAAAACAAAAGAGAAATCTTAAGAGCTTGATACCGAATTTTATTAAGAAATGTATGTTTCTGAAGACTATTAATTAAGAAATCTGATCAGTTAGCTCTTTATGACCCTTCCACTATTGAAACCGATTTTGAAAACTTATTTATGGGTAAAAGAATATCGGACAATTTAGCCCCTTTATCCAGTGACTATCGACAAATAAAATAATTTTAACACAAAAAGAAATAAATATAGATTTTGTGATTTTATTCATTGGTATTGTTGACTTTTACTTCGGATGCGACCGTAAAGGTCGGTTCACATCCGCCGTCTGCGAAAACGCGACGTCTCTTAAAAACGTACCAAAATCGCCTCGCCTGAAAGTCAGGACGCGAGAAAATCGGAGGTAGTTCACAATTAACTTTTTTTTAGGCGACTGTCATGCGTCCTTATTTGTGAATGGCTGAAGAATGAATCAATCATGCGGACGGCAAGTTGCTGTATTGGTTTTTTTTTTTCGACAATTTTTTTTCGACATTTTTCGACAATTTTTAAAGAGTAAAAATTGAAATGTGCAACTATAAATTGACTCCGCTGTCTAATAATTATTGGTGGGGAACACAATTAGGTTTAGCTTCTTTCCTTTTACGAATGCAAGATTATAAAAATAACCTTTTTAGCTTCCGGAGCAGTAATTTTCTAAATAGAGTTTGATACAATTATTATAATTTTAAATTTATAAGTGTTAAAAATTAAAAAAGAAATTATTAGCACTTGCATTCTTGAACTACACATAAATTTAGATTAAATAACAGAAATATGTGAATATTATTTCAGGGGAGGGAGGGGGTTGGCTCAATTCTTCTAACAGCATTAGTTGGCAAGGTGGTCAATTTCGGGTGCTGCAGCTCTCCCCCCCCCCCTCCTGGGTACGGCCATGTAACAGATCAGAAACTATCTGTATAAGTTTAAAAGATTCAGCAAAAATTTGAAAACATAACTTTAACATTTTTTATAAGTTTTTCATTCAAAATTAGAGATTAAAAAAAAGATTTGGTATTCTTAGATTTTCCTGTTGATCTAATCAGCATAGGCCAATCGGTGCTGGGTCAGCTTTTTTATTAGCAGGTTCCTTTTGTGGTTAGCTCTGATTGCACTTAATTAGCAAAAAATATGTTCTTCAATGATTTTATTCAAGCTTGATGAACAAGGTGAACATGAAAAAAAAATTTTACAATTCATTTAATTAATAATTTCGTATTTAAACCAAACCTTTTTATTGTTACAGTACCGTATTTACAATAATTATATACCTACTAC
>JAHWFO010035482.1:0-14976 GCA_023313115.1 Rhysida immarginata | reverse complement strand
TTTATCTTAACCTCTATAATACCCCCTTTAAGTATTTTACATTCGATGTAAATCACCCTGTATAAGGTTAACATTACTGGTTGCTAATATGGCGAAATTTTACCATACAAGAATTATTTCAAGATCCAACTCATACTTTTTCAGTTAAATCTAATGAATAAGCTACTCAGAATTCCTTCGGAGCTTTTCCAATTTCTGTATAGCCCGAGATGCTGGCGCTATGTAGTCGAGAATTTGCATTACGGATTTTGACCTGCGTTTTATCCACTTCTGTCGGCAATTTTTAGAACTATAACTAGTCAACAAGGCAGGCAGGCTTAGCCTGTGAAATTTACGGTTTTGAGGATCAGAATCGTATACGTTAAAGGAACGCAAGTGAGTCCATCTCACCACAGAATTGTCTAAAATCATCGCTATCTTTATAGTGATTGGCAAGACCTAATTTCTGCACCTTTCTCCAGGTACTCTGTGTCAGATGGTTAAAACAACCTTGCGTATGTGTTTCTGGACCAAAAATACAATAGAGGGCTTTAATACAATACCTTTTCACAGTAAGGAGCACGACGTCACTGGCGCATGCGCTGTTCTGCTTCCGGAGGGCAAAGCGCAGAGAAACATTGGATAACCAATGCATCACAAGCGCTAGCGACGAAAATACGTTTGTTTTTCAAGAAAAAGATTTAATAAAACTAAAAAAGGCAAGGAAGTAGAAATTAGACATTCAAAAAATGTACAAAAATGATTCTAATTAAATCATTCAAAGGAGTAGAGAGTAGATAATGCTGCTGTCGTTCATCTCCAGATATCGGCCTTGTTGGCTCAGTGGTTGTGTGATCGCCTCTGTTGCCCGAGGGCGCGGGTTCGATCCCGGCGGAGAAAAACGATGATATTTTTCAGGGGGGAAATCCTGAGATCACGCACTTCCTTCGGAAGGGAAATAAAGCCGTTGGTCCCGTGTAGTCGTTTGCTGGCTGCACGTTAAAGAACCCTTGCGAGGCAAAATATGCGGCCCCTATAACGCCGTCCTGAAATAACCACAGCAGATGAAAAGAATGTTAATACCATACAAACCAAATTCAATAATCTCCAGATAGGGAGTGGTCGTGGCTTAGTTGTCTCAATGATCAGTTCGCTGAAATTAAGCAACCTTTGGCAGCCACGGGATGTATTACCAAAGAGCATAACAGGAAGTCTATCTCATGCCTTTTTTTTGTGACCTCGAGAAATTGCGCGAACGGACGAAATTGCCTGATGCAGCCGGCCGCGAGCTGGCGAGCAGCAATGCTCTTGCCCGGAAAAAAATGCTTTATATACATTAAGCTTTAATGCAAATAAGATGAAAGATCGGGCTGGGAGTGGGGCAAACATGTAAAAAATAATTTGAAAGCTGTACTTATTGCAAACTTTTAAAATATTTTTATTAAAATTAAAAAGAATATACATTTTAATATTACAATACGCTAAAATAAAACTCTTTTTGCTTAGCATTTCTCTTATTCTGCTTAATGATGAGCCTCGTCTGATTTAAATTGAGAAATTTAAAAGAGAACACTATGGTGAATTCTAAGATTGAAAAATTTAACAATAATTCTTTTTTCACAATTTTGACATATTTTATTCCACAAAGAATATTTGCTACCTTTTCGTAAAAAAAAGATCCACATGTTTTTTTAATACAATTTCTTTTGCATGAAAATATGATTTTTTCTGTCAAATATACTGCAGTATAAATGATCGCATTTTTTCTCAGCAAATTCTATATCAGCACTGGCATAATAATTTTTCTGTATTTCAGCATACCTTTCAATATGTCTACAAATATCCCTTATTTTGTCTTTCAATTCCTGAACGTCTTTTAAGTTAATCAGGAAAGAAAAATTATCTGCCATGCAGTTAGAGCTGTCTGTTTTGAAGAAAAGTTTAAGGAGTTAAGATAAATCATACAAAGCCAAACAGAGATCTGTATGGTCTAATGGACTGACAAGTTAGATCTCTGAGGGCTCCAACCAAATACATATTGAGGAGTACAAATTAGTAGAACTAAACATTTTAACTAAAAAGAAAGGAAATAAACAACAATAATAGGCAGACTTACAAGAACGTACTATAATGAATAAAAAAAAGGTTAACATGAGTTGCAAATTTAAAATAACCTCAGCGGCACCTTACTGAATAAATCCATATAGGAAATTACATTCAAATACAAAAAAAGTAAAAAAAAAATTCATTCCCGCCCGTTTCCCACATGGGTATATAGAAATATAACATACCAAAGTGATACTAATTATTTAATATTAATTAAAATTACATTCCAACATCGGAGCTCGAAGGGTGCCAGAGTGGTCAAATTGGCCAACAAAGAGGCACCCCTAGACCAATATAAATATAATACACATTGCTCAAACAAGGTAAAGAGTAGAAAATCATATAATCCACTAAGAAAAATGTTTATAATCAGAGGAAAAAAGAAAGAAATTATCCTCAACAAAGACTATTACAAAAACAAAATAAACCACTATTATATTACGTCTTTTAATAAACAAACAAAACTTAAACAAGGAAAAAAAATCAAAAAAAATGTAATTTTTTAAATCCGAAAGTCCAGGGGAAGATGGAAAACGTGATATTTTAAAAGTTTATAAAAAGCAGGATAAGACACTACAGCGATAAGACGATCGTGTTAGGTATCGATGGTTATCAGCAGTGGGAACAAGGATAATAGGAGTTGAAACAAACAAGATTGAATTCGAAGTTTTAAATACGAATGCACAAACAAGAACAAAATAAAATTGGTAAACGGTGAGAATACAGTATTCGCTAAAATAGCGTGACACAGATGCAAATTTAGGCAATCTAAGAAGAGTTCGTGTGAACCATTTCTGGAGTTTAAGAATCCGAGTACGGTTCCAAGAAGTGGAAGATCCCCAGAAAATAATGCTGGAGCAAAGAGAGGAGTGAATCCACGCATTATATAAGAGTAATAAAATTTTAGGGGGCAGGTAGCGTAGTCTGGAGATAATACCTTGTTTCGCGTTAAGATTAATAAGTAATGAGTCAATATGCTGGTATAACTAAGGTCATGAGAGATAGTTATACCCAAAAATCTAAAGGAGGAAACAGTAGATAATAGATTACCATCATAATAGAGAGGCAATATTTTAGGTACATCGCGCTTGTTTCTATGATAGAAAACCATAGCTTTAGTCTTTTCAGTGTTTACACGCAATGAATTCTTGTAAGACCAAATTTTCAAATCGGTAAGGACGTCGTTAAGCGCAGATATCATGTGAAGAGCATCAGGGCTGGCAGCTATAAGTTTACGTCATCAGCATATAAAATTATCCGAAAAGATGTGCGAGGTGTTAAAGCCAAGGGTAAATCATTTATGAACAAGGCAAAGAGAAGAGGAGAAAGTATTGAACCATAGGGAACACCTAAGTTTCTTTTCAACAAATGGGAAGAAAATAAGTTCTGTTAGAAAGAAAGCTCTCCAGCCATTGTAACGGGAGTCCACGAACACCATAGAAATTGGATAGTTTATACAGGAGAAGATTGACAGGTACCGAATCAAAGGCCTTGGCAAATCAACGTACACCGCAGCTACAAACTTGTTAGAAGCCATTTCACGCGAAGTGAATTCTAAAAATTCATAACAGGCGGTTTCAACGTTTCTTTTGGGCACAAACCCATGCTGACAAGTAGTAATTAAAGCATTTTCATGGTCATATTGCGACAATCGTTGGTAGAACAATTTTTCGAAGAGATTGGCGAATATCGGCAAGGCGGTAATTGGCCGATAATTCGAGAATAGCGTGGGGTCACCCTTTTTGAAAATCGGGGTAACTCTAGCTATCTTTAATGCTTCCGGAAAGATACCTGTTGAAAGCGATTGGTTGAATATAATGCTGAGAGGATAAGACAGCTCCCGATAAAGAAAAATCATAGCGTCAGGAGGAAACCCCAGAGGATCAAGGGTCGTAGACGACTTTAGAAGGAGAATAGTGTTACTAACCTCCGCAGCGGTCGTTGGAACCGCAAAAAAACTTGAAACGCAGTTGCAAGAAAGATTATCCCAAGTCTCATTGCCAAAGTTAGACGGACTATCATAACTTGGCAGTAAAGATTGCAAAAACACTATGAGAGTCGAGCTAGAGATCTTATCATGCTGCACAAATGGGAACTGTGAGGAGTGGACGCCAGACGATAATTTTTTTAAAACGCTCCATTTATCTTTGTTTGAATGAAGGCGGTCGAACAACCTATCAAAATAAATATACTTGGCCTTCCTAATCTGTTTCCTAACAGCGTTGGACTAGTCTTTAAATCGTTTAATGTTTACCGCAGTAGGTTCACGACGGGCTTTCAAGTAATAATTATTCTTTTTCTTAACAGCCAGCAATATGCTGGGGGTAATCAACGGCTTCCGAGCTACGCTGTCAGCCTTATTCCTGTTTAGCACACGTCTATAAGGCAGATATCGATCAAACCCAAGGCTTACGTGATTTAGAAAGGTGTCAAACAGCATGTAAGTATCATGGTAGAATCATTTCTAGTTGATTCTGAGAGGGTAAGTAGCCAGCAAAGGGTTTTTTTGCTTTGTTGGTGGCTGTACGTGCCGAGAAGAAGTTTTCCTTTCTTAGCACATTACAACTGTCACGTGAGACCCTTTATCCCCACCCCGTTGTGATGCTTCCAATGTCAGAACGGCCACACGAGAACAAACTGTCATTTTAATGCAGTTTGTTGCAAGTGTGGCCTGCCCGGACATGAGACGGAAGATTGTTCAAACGAGTTCCGGTGCTGTAATTGCAAGAGAGCCCATTCTGCCCTTTCAAGAGACTGTCCTATTTGGCGGAAGGAAAAGAAAATCCAAGAGGTTCGTGTCCTTGGGGGTTTGTCTTTTCCGGTATGTTCACTGTATCTACCTCCGGATCAGTATACGGATGAAAAATCTTTACATCAAAGCTCCTTCCTAATTCTGGGTGATTTTAACGGCCACAATCCAATTTGGAGGTCTATAAAGCTCTCTGCTGAAAGAGGATATATGATAGAGAAAGTTTTGAATTCCTTTAACATCATTTTGTTAAACGATGGCTCGATTCGATACCTTCAAAAGGACAATGCCCTAGGTATCGATAGGTGCGATGCTAAAATTATATGAAGTAATCGGAAAGTCTATTCCAGAAATTGTCAAATCATTCTCTAAAGCTAGTAACAGCTTCAAAGTAGTTAATCAAGGTAAACTTAGATGTACAATCTGGAATGCCAGAGGTATCTCACGTAGGAGAGAGGAGTTCTTCGACTTTCTATCGAGAGACATAATAGATATCGCCTTTGTCTGTGAAACGCACCTCAAGACGGAACGGTTATTCAGGCTGCCTGGATACATAATCTATCGTAAGGACAGACTCCCAAAAATCCTGCTCATAATGCCTCTGGCGGAGCGGCTGTTATAGTCAAAGAAGGTATTGAGCATGTTGAAGTCATTACCCCGAACTATTCAGGAATGGAGGCGGCGTCTATTCTCATCAAGGACCTCACGATTGGCTGGGTTAAGTTTGTTGCGCTGTATAATTCTCCGGGGCATGCCATTGACCCCTGTGATCTTGACGATTTGCTGTCTGGTAATTTTCCTGTTGTTTTGGCAGGCGTTCTAAACGCGAAACACCCTCACTGGAATTCCAGCTGCATTAATCACAGTGGTGCTATTTTATATGGTTACATCCAGAACCAGCTGGACACTGTCGCTATCGGTCGAATCAAACATACATATTATTGTGATCATTCGCCTACGAGCGATGTCCTGGATATTGCTATTCTCAGGGGTCTCTTCAAACCGGTCAATATATTCACTGTGGACGATTTAACATCAGACCATCTTCTAGTTGCCCTTAACTTCGATGGCTTAAATATGGACATCCTGAATCGGCTTCCTATAAGGCGGGATTGTAAACTCTTTCGTGACCTCCTTAAAACTAGCAATGGCTACACAGCGAATGCCTCCAGCACCAATGAAATCAATGATAGAGTCAAAGACATTACCAATAACATCAACAATGTGATGTCTGCTAGTGCTTGCCCTATAAACCCTAAATATCCTGGCCATCTCGATCTTCCTCCAAGTATTAGGCAAATTATTGCAGAGAGGAATGCCTTCCGAAGACTTTGGCAGCGTACACTTGATCCCATCTTTAAGAGAAAATAAAATAGTCTTTCTAGGAGGGTCCACAAAAAAGTAAGAGAGCTACGAGTGCAAAAATTGACGAGCAAATTGAAGAATCTCTCAAATCATGACAACTCTCTCTGGACTATGATTAGAGCTCTTAAGTGTAAGAAAACGAAATTCCCACCCCTGTTTTCTCCAATTATCCTTAGCATTCCTAAACCAGGTCTTAACCCTTCATTGCCTGCAAGTTATAGGGTCCATCAGCCTTTTATCAACTAAGTCTAAGGTTCTAGAACGGACAGATCTAAAAAGGTTCAATGAATTCTGTTCTGCCAATGATCTTATTCGTGATGAGCAGTTTGGTTTCCGTACGGACCACTCCTGCCAAATGCAAATATGGCGGCTTGCTGTCGACGCAAAAAAACTCTCTTAACAAGAGTATATGGTGGCATATCTTTCTAGACATTTGCAAGTTTTGGCATGATGGCGTCATTTATAAAATGATAAAATTTGGATTTCCAGATGACCTTATCATGCTGGTCCGCTCATTCCTCTCAGACAGGTCTTTTCGAGCTAAAATTGGTGACTTCCTCTCCCAATCATGTGTGGTTAAAGCCGGAGTCCCACAGGGATCAGTTCTGTGACCAGCCTTGTTCAATTTTTTTATCCAGGACTTTCCAAAACCCGACAAGTGTAAACTTTACTTCTACGCTGATGATGCGGCCATCTTAACCTTTGCCCGTGTTCCTGCCCATGTCATCTCTCGCTTGCAGAAAGCGTTGCATCTCTACGAAAAATGGTTCAACAGATGGAGGCTAAAGTTAAATGTTGGCAGGATATGTTTTGTTGACTCCACTTCACTGTTCGAATGTCGATTGGCGACACACTACGATTGAGGAAAGCCAAAGAATCCATTCATATGCCGATGGTTTGGTTCTACTCCGAACACCTAACACATCCAGTCATTGAAAAACATAACACGTATTGGGCCGCTGGCAGTTTTAGTGAAGGCCTTTCGAGGGAACAAGAAGCCACTACAGTGTTACAACTGCCTGCGCTTCGGACACGTATCCATGGGCTGCACGGAAGATCCTCGTTGTAATAAATGTGCTGAGGGGCACCAGTCAAGAGAGTGCCTCAAGATGAAAGGACAAGACCCGCCCAAAGTGCATCAGATGTGGTGGACAGCACACATCAAGCTACACGAAATGTTCAAAATACCCCCAGGTTCAAAGGATGTCTAGTTCTAAAGTGACAGCAGGCAAATCCTATGCTGCCGCTGTGTCTATGCCGGAAGATAAAGGCCTCAACATCAACGACCTACCAGGTATGTATAAACAATAAGGACGTATCTTTCATCTGTTTTCTTTTCTTTCTTACGACCAATTAATTTTAGTATGGCTGCACAACGTTATACTGTAATCAACAAAGGTAAATTTCGGTGCGTGATATGGAACGCTAGGAGCATTCCCCGAAAGCATATCGACTTTCAAAACTTTCTGATAGAGCAAGAAATCGACGTTGCTTTCCTCTGTGAAACTCACCTCAAACCAAGCCAAGACTTCATGCTACCTGGCTACTGTGTGTACCGTAAGAATCGAATGGCTTCAAATGCTGCAAGATGTGCGTCTGGGGGCGCTGCGATCATCATTAAGAAGGGAATTCAACACCAAGAAGTAGTTTCCAAGTCTATGCAGGTATGGAATCGGCCTCCATCATTATCAATGATGTCTCCTGTGGTGAAGTGAAGTTCGTGGCGCTCTACAATTCACCTAAACATTATCTCGACATTTGCAAGCTTGATGAACTCTTCAGTGGTGACACTCCAGTCGTCCTGGCTGGTGACCTAAATGCCAAACATCCAAGCTGGAATTCCAGAACGCAGAATTACGATGGCATGATTCTCCATAGGTACATACAAGGTAGAGATGATATCATCGCTGCTAGACCTGTGAAGGACACCTCCTACTGCGACCACTCCCCTAGTAGTGACGTTTTGGACATCTCGCTCTTGAAGGGTTTCTTCAAACCGTACAATATCTTCACGATTGATGACCTTTCTTCTGACCACAAGCCTGTGGCGTTGAACTTTGACAATGTTGACATAAATTTCCGAGAGGAACTCGTACATCATCAAGACTGGAAGCTCTACAAAGGTATTCTTAAGGACTATGGCTACCATCCCGACGTTGCTTACTGTATAGATCAACTTGTTGATGACATCGCGAGATGTATTAACAGTGCCATAGAAGCTAGTAAATACCTACATCAGAGAATAATCCTTCTCATCAAATCCAACTCATTCCTGGAATCCAACGCCTAATTGCTGAAAGAAACAGGACCCGTAGGCTATGGCAACGCAATCGTGAACCTTGGCTCAAAACCATGTACAACAGGTTAGTGCGAAGAGCTCAAGAGGAGATAAAGGTCCTTAGAAGCTTCGCGACGCTAGAAGGAATGAAAAACTCAAAAGCTTGTCGGCTCGCGACAATTCAATTTGGAGTATGGTCAGAGCTTTACAGAAGAAGAAGAATGTTACGCTTCCTCCACTCCGTACACCACAAGGTGACTATGTGCAAACTGATCAGGACAAGACCCAAGTGATTGCAGATTCACTGGAAATTCAGTTTGTTACTCCTACCAACTATAAACCCGAGAGCCAAATCATGTCTCAGCGTGTGGAAGAAGGTATTGTCAACTTTGTTGAAATTCCACAGCATTTAAGTAAACTGAGAAAGAAGAAGGCTCCAGGAAGAGACAAGGTGAGTAATAACGCCCTTATAATTTTCCCTTATAAATCTCTTTATTCACTATCTCACTAATATCATTAACGTCTGCTGGAAATTTTCTTACTTCTTTGTGGCTAGGAAGCAATCTATTGTGTTGAGTATCCCCAACCTGGGGCAAAATCTTGCAATTCCGGTGAGTTACCGACCTAATAGCCTGCTACCCACGATGTCAAAAGTGTTGGAGAAAACGATTCTCGTCAGATTCCAAGACCACTGTCTAGCAAATGACCTTTTTCGGGAAGAGCAGTTTGGCTTTCGTGCTCCCTACTCTTGTCTGATGCAGATATGGAGGCTCGTTGAAGACCTGAGCACCCCCTGAGGTACTGTGGGGTGGTATTTCTCGATGTCAGTAAAGCTTTTGACCAAGTGTGGCATGAGGTCCTTGTCTACAAAATGATCAGAGACGGGTTCCCTGCCGATTTGATTTTTTTGGTGAAATTTTTTCTTGACGGCAGATCCTATCAAGCCAAAGTTGGAGAAAATCTTTCCACACCCCGTGTTGTAAAGGCCGGTGTCCCTCATGGTTCTGTCCTCGGGCCTGTGCTATTTAATTACTTTGTACATGATTTCTTGAAACCCAATAATTGTAATCTGTATTTTTATGCGGATGATACTGCCATTATGACATGGGGAAACCAGCCGGCTCACGTTATCACTCGGCTGCAGTGCGCCTTGAAACAGTTCGAAGACTGGTTTAACTGCTGGAAGTTGAACCTTAACGTCGGAAAGTGCAATGCTCTGTACCTCAATAGGAATCTCAAGTGTCCCCCAGATTCTCTTGTTCTGTTCAATAAGAAACTGGACTGGGTGGACAACTACAAGTATCTGGGAGTTACAGCTCGAAAGTAAACGTCAAATTCGTCAATGGACGCATTATGGGTTACCACCCCCAAAAAAATCAAAAGCAATCACAAACAGCACGCGGAAGGTGATGTTGACCGTGTTTTTTGATGGCAAAGGCTCGATTTTACTGGACTTTTCTGAAAAAGGCACCATAGTTAACGCAGCACAATATGGGGAAACATTGAAGGCTTCTTACAGAAGGAGTGCTTCTTCTCCACGACAACGCGTGTCCTCACACCTCGAAAGCAACGGTAGACCTCATTAAAGAGCTCAACTGGGAAGCAATGCAGCATTTACCTTACAGCCCTGACTTATCCCCATGTGACTTTCACGTGTTTGGGGATCTCAAGAAACATCTGAAAGGCCGCAGGTTTCAGTCGGACGATTCAGTGAAGGAAGTGGTTTTGGAATAGTTCCACACGTAACCGAAAGGCTTCTTCCATAAAGGAATTACACGCCTTGTTACACTGTGGAATAAATGCCTTAATGCATTTGGAGAGTATTTTTTAATTTCTTGCATACACTTTGGATTAAATAAATAATTGTCGTTTTCATTTGTTATGATCCTTCACACCTTCTCATACATTTTTCTTATTTTTCCTCGTCTTTAAAAATGCCTCGTTGTCTTGCTGCTTCGAAAAAAGTTGAATACAATAAATACTTCATCAACGGTTTTTAAATCTTCAAATGATTTTGCTTCAGGAACATACGACGACGGAATTATTCTTGTTCAGCTAGATTAAAAATGTACATTCGAGTCTTCGAGCTTGGCATTTGCTGTCTTAATAAATAAAGTGCTCAGGGATTTCTTGATAAAAATATCGATTTGCATTTTGATTCTCATTATTCAATGCTTCCTCTTCATTTCCTATTTCGAAACGTTCAGCTTCCACTTGGAAGATGAACGGAAAGTCTGACTACATTGTGTGATCTATTATTTATCTCATATTCCAATAAACGCCATATAGCTTCGCTTGCACTAACATATCTTGATTCTGTGAAAGATTTGTTTTCATTGTATAACAATTGTCTCTCTCCTGCCATTAGACCAATCCTTAGCAAAAATACTTATAGATATAAATAATTGCCTGTAGAGATGTGCAAACTTAAACAGTGATATGACAATTGTATCGTAAAAGCAAAATTCTGTTATCAACTTCAACATTTCTCATGATGATAATTCTTTCTGGTCTTTAACCTGATGAGTTGACTACTGTTGTCATCGCAAAATATTTTGGACCATCTTCCATACATGGAGAATTCGGATTACTTTGACCGCAAGGCCCATAAATCATACATCTTCTAACAATCACAAACAATCTTGATCTGGAATTTTGGCACATACTACTCGATCGATAGATGTTGCAGTTTTTAATTTATCAGCCTCATCAACTGTGATAAGAATGTGTAAATGAGGCAATCTTCTTTTGGGAAACAACTCAATTGTATAAACATAGCCAACACATTTTCCCAAGATGTTTTATTTTTCGTTAAACCATCCATCAAAGATTTCAACTTTAATTTTCAAATAAATTACAATTATTACCTTGTACAAATTCACCGATAAAAACAAAAAATTTTCATATCACTTGATTGTTTATCAACAAAACACAGCACAACAAATTAAACGTTAAAATAATTTTTATTAAAGACCATATTTTATACGAAATTCAAATTCTTATGATCAAATGGTAGTTAAAAATATTAATATGTTACTCTTGATATTTAAAAAAAGGCTATAATTTTGCAATGAATAGTCTGATTGATACCTCGATGAATAGAGCTAATTAGATGATACATTTTGCTCTTTATTTTGTCGAGATATCGTAAAAACCTCCCTTATAATTGAAAAAAAATGTGAAGAATTTCTCAAAAATCGATTATCTTGAATATAAATGCATTTTAATAGTCTATTCTCGTCCTGTAGAGCATTTTTGTTTCATGAAGATAACTCTTTTGGTTTGGTCAGAAGTGAGAGAAAGTCAATGATGATGGATAGAATAACGTTTTAATTAGGTAAGATTGAAATGAAATTGAAATTGGAATTGAAATTGAAATGGAAATTTTCAAAAAAGCCTATAATTTTCCAATGAAAAATCTGATTGATACCATTTATACCTTGATTAATAGAGATATTTAGAAGCTACCATTTCACTTTTTATTTTGTCGAGATAACTACGGAAACCTCCTTTTAAATTGAAAAAATGTGAAGAATTTGGCATAAAATCGATTATCTTGACCAAACCTGAAGTCAATTTTTTTTTTAACTTAAATGCATTTTAATTGTCTGTTATCGCTCTATAGAGCATATTTCTTTCATCAAGATAACTCTTGTGGTTTGGTCAGAATTGAGGGAAACGCAATGATGACGGACAGAATAACGTTTTTATTATATTTGAATCACAACAATGGCTGAGTATTATCTTATCACAACAATCTCTGGCTTTGGACTGACCAAGAGAATTATTATTTTATTTCAGTTTATTTATTTAATTAATAACAATGACTGAGTATTGTTTTAAACCACAACAGTTCCTGGATTCGGACAGATTGTTGTAACTTTCTTTGTTGGCCTCGGACGGACCGACGGACGGAAAAGAGAATATTTTTTTTTTTTTTTGCTTCACAACCGGGGCACCCCCCCCCCTTCCTTGAAAGAAAGAGCTCTTGAGAAAAAAGATTTTTTTTCCCTCTCAAGAGGAAAAATAAAAAAAAAAATTAAAAAAACAGAGAAAATATTCATTCCATCTTAGAATAATTTCTATTATCCATTGTAAACTTAAGAGAGAGGATTTTTTTCTCTTTTTTTAGCTCCACAAGCCAATAATAAAGGCTTGGAAAATTGAAGGAAGATAACTGAAGGAAGACTGAGGAAGACAATTCCTTACCTAAATTTCACCACAAAAAGTAAGGCATAAATGGCTAGATGTTCTGTATCGTATATTACAGTCATTCATTAAGTGGCCTACCCCTGTCAAAGGAATTTGCCAAAAAAATTTCAGAAACCAAAATTTAAAATGCATTAACGAGTGCTCTGAAGTGTAGATTCTTTGTCTCTTTTTGTAACGATAAAATTGTGCGGCACTATGTACTAAACAGAGGCAGGAGCAGGCTAGTCTAGAGCTGACAAGCTCACAGCAGGAAGCACTGTTGCTCGCGGAAGTGGTCGTCTGCTTATTTTCAATATGGCGGTTTGTTTACTATTGGGCAAGGCCTATAGAAGGGCTTGAAATGTTTTATTTGGAAATGCTTTCATACCCTAAAAATCGAACGATTCGGTAGGAGACCGTAATTAAGAATTCGTGCCAGCTATAGGCGGTAGAATCGCTGACTCCTAGCAGAACTTTAATTCCCGTGAAAGTTTCCGTTTATATCGTTCTAAGATATTTTCCCTAATACAAAAAATAATTTAAAAATGTTACCATAAAATGTAAATAAAATCCATGGAAAAAGTTTCCGTTAATGGATATTATCAGAAATATATCATATTCCTTTCGGGTTATATTTAATGTTTATTAATTTCAGAGGGGGGTCAAGGGGAATGATGTTTCTTGCTGAGATGAAGATGGTTCGCCAGAGATTTTTTTTTTATATAGACCTATTACTAATTTAATATTGCCGTTGACCCGAAAAGTGGCGTTTTCTGATTAAATTGTTTAGTGAACTTATGTATTATTTGTATGCGGTATATTGTCCCGAGTTTTTGTGAATCTGATTAGGGTGGAATGAACGTAAGTTCATTAATGTTAAAGGCTATACCTTTGCTTTAACCAAAATGAAAAACATGACGGCTTTGTTTGTTTGTCCGTCCGTCGTGTTTATACTTTCCGCATTTTTTGACATACACCTCCTTGCCAAAAAAATAGAATCATCTGGTTTTCAGTAATATCAGCACTGGTTAAAAATTATTTTCACTTCAAATTTTAATTTTTTAAAGTTTTTTTTTCATATCTTGTTCACTTGACCCTATATTAATAAAAATTATTTACCAAGAGATTTTTTTAAAAAAAAAAATCAGCAAAATCTAATAACTACTAAATGACAAATTAATAGAATATTATTGGAATAGGGACAAAAAATTAGAATATTTTTACATTTCATGAGTTCTAACCCTATATTATTGGACAATTCTTCAGAATATGCAAATTATACATTCTCACATTAACTAGCAAAGGTATAAAAAGCAAAAAATATTTATTTCTGAAATATATTTCATTTTGTCATGGGACGTAAACCAGATGTCAGTAACGCTCAGAGAGATGTGATTGTTGCTTTATACTCCGTTGGACGAACTCAACGTGAGATTGCCGAATATGTTAATCGTTCACAATATCTACTGTGTCCAAAGTTATTCGCCATAAGGGCATTAGAAGTAAATCCAAACGAAAGAATTGTGGACGTAAACGTGCTACCACTCCAAGAGAAGACCGAAAATTGAAACAGATTGTAAGACAGAATCGTTTCAAAAGTGTTAAATATATGCATCTTGAGTGGAAGAATTGGGAGCATCAGTGTCGAGTCGAACAACAAATCGAAGACTGCATGAAATGAACTTTAAATCGACAGTTCCTAAGATAAAGCCACTCATGACGAAGAAGCAGCGGCAGAATCGTGTAAGATGGTGCGGAGAACACATTTTATGGGGTGAAGATGACTGGAAAAATGTGTTATTTAGTGATGAATTAATGTTTTGTTTATCGTACGGTGACCAGGGTGTGAGAGTTTGGCGTTTATCAAGTGAATCCTTTCACCGTGCATGTTTAAAGAGATCTGTGAAGTTCGCAGCATCCGTTATGATCTGGGGATGCATGTCCGCTGGAGGAGTTGGAGAGCTATGCATTTTGAAAAGTCGTGTTAATGCTGATGTTTATCAAAAAATATTAGAGTACTACATGATTCCATCATCAGAGAATGTTTGTGGCGATAATTTTATTTTTCAGCAAGATGGTGCTTCGCCCCATACCGCAAAAACGACTAAACAGTGGCTTCAAAATCGGGACATTCCTCTTTTATCTTGGCCTAGTAACTCCCTTGATTTAAGCCCAATCGAAAACGTGTGGAACATTATGAAAAAACAATTAAAAACCATTGTACCGCAAAATAAAGAAGAATTGATTTGTGCGATTAAAGAAATATGGAAAACAATAACAAAGGAAGAATGTAAAAAACTGGTTGATA
>JAHWFO010035480.1:0-23466 GCA_023313115.1 Rhysida immarginata | reverse complement strand
TCATATTTTAATTAAAGGAGTACTATTCAACTTAATTAATATAATTAATTAGCCATTTTTAATAATAAGCCTAACATTAATTAGCTATTCTTAATAATATCCCTAACATTAATATAGCCATTTTTAACTATAGGCCTAACAATAATTAGCCATTTTAAACAATGGGCCTAACATTAATTAGCCATTTTTAACAATCGCCGTAACATTGATCAACACATTTAACAATAGGCCTCACAGCACTGAATTTTCTTAACATTTCAAACGAAATGAGCACGTGCAACGACAAAGCTTCATAACAGGCATGTGCTCCAAGCTGCCATTAACATGCTTAACTGATAGACAAAAAGTAACACTGTATTCACTTATATCTCGTCAGTAGGAATCGATTGATATATTACATGCCCTAAGTTAATTTTCTTAACATTAGTGCACGTGCTTAAAGGGGTCCACGAGAGCTCATCAAAAGTTGATATATCACAGTTAAATTCTTCCATTTCAACGTTTTCGTGCAAACGATGGCCGACTGGGCACATAAAGCTACTGATTAAGCTTGTATTCTTATATATAGCTTTAGCTAAAGCTCGTAATAACGGCTCATTGAAGTACTTTTTGGGGGTCATTTTCTCGGACGTAGCATTTCGAAAATCGAAAAGAATGTCATATTCGTCTTGTGCTCGTCATTCCCGTTCGAATGACATATTACATGCCTTATATTTGCAATAAAAAAAATTTAATGGGGGGGTTTGGGTCTCAATAGTTACGTGACTGTTAGACCGATTTCAATCACAAACTAATCAGGTGAGCTCAGGAAGTGTCTCTATCGACGAGCGAAAGCAGAATTTGAAAAAGTTAAAGCGTTCTCGAGTAATCGTCGGACATACAGACGGACAGACAGACAGACAGACACACAAACAGAGCGAAACCAATATATGCTTTTCAGCATATAATAACGATATCAAAGGCCAGGAATCTAGGATCCTTACAGGCATCTTTATAGGCTTGCTCACATGGTAACACTTTACCGTCAGCGTCTCTAATAGTAATGCTAGCGGATTTCGTCGACGCGACGCCTGACGTCGCCATGAGCAGGTGTGGTGCAATTAATTTCATTTATACCGTCAATGTTTAATTTGTATATAATGGTGTATAAATTTTAAATTTATGTTCTTCTATGTTATCTTTATAAGCTGTCAGTTTATAATTTTATTATTGGTGAATTGTTCAAATAGTCTTGCCATGCCATTGGATTACCTTGTACATGATGATTGGATTTCCTGCTATTGTAAACCCCTCCAATGAGAAAGTTTTCTGATTGGAGGGGTATGGCCATAAAAATAGGCCTCCGTTCTTGACTAAACGTACTTGTATCCTACCCTGAAGATGTGGTTTCCACGAAACGCGTAGGTGTTAAATAAATTAATTACCAAACTTGCTATTTAGTCTGTCTTTGTTTCTATTGTTAGAAAGCAAGTAAGCCCATGATGCAACCTCTTAAAAAAAAAAAAAGTTACTCATGCACGAGGAGATGGAGATAAGAAAATGAAAACATTCAAGCGGCGCTCTCCTCAACAAACAAACAGCTTTCGAGAGAGACGGCCTAATAGATTCTCTGCTAAATCTAGACGACCGGAAGCGCGTTACGTCAAGTCGGCGCGACTATGAGCCTTCCATTAGGTCCGCGAACCACAGGAGGGTATATAAGGGGCACCGTTTTCCATATTTCCTTGTAACACTATTAGCCTCTGACGATGTCGAAACTCTTAAGAGATTCAATTATTATTATTATTATTATTTATTAATTTATATATTATAATCCAATACATCTATCCAGGGCCTATATGGTCAGAGGCCGACGAGTTGGGTCCGTGAATGGAACTGGATTAAAGACTGCTGTATGATGGTCGTAGCAGCCGGGGGGGGGGGGGTAATGATCGTGTCTCGCTGATGGTCGCCCATCCAGTGACTAGCCGTGCCTTGATGTTGCTTAACTTCCCTGAAGTTAATGTTCAGTGAAAGCCCTCCAGGCCACGGTCTCCCCCAAATCGTGGATGGATTCAATCACGTGATACTAGTCATGGATTTCATAAACTTTTTTGCCCAAAGGGAGAACCTGATCTGTCAACAAAATATTTACGATATCTGGGAACGAAATTACATCGAACTCTTAGTAAATCGGAAATGATAACAATTCTGGAATAGAAAATACCGAAGATCACTTACGGGCTGATTATTTCGGCTATCTCCCATAAGTTCATGCAAAGCAAATTAAAAGTAGCTTTAATAACATTAATCGATCGTTTTTTAATATACAGGGTGTTTCAAAATTACACCACCAAAATTTGGCAAAACATTAGAGGGGATCAATGTGAACATCTTTTGTTAATAACGTTTTATTCTAAAATGACTGTGCAGTCATCTACAGTGCAAAGATTCCACTGTTTCATCCTGCTTACTCGGAGTTCCATTAGCAAAAAGACAGTATTGCTTAATGTTTTGAATAACATTAATTTACCCACCACAGAGTAATGGTTCATTCCTTTAAATCCATACAGTAGTATGCAATTAGACACATGGTTAGTACAGAAAGCAACTGTAAAGTTTAGTTGTCAATTGGAACCATTGCAAGCACAGCACGCAGACGTACTCAAATGAAGAATTGGCTGACATGCATTTCGCGTATGGAGCAGCCAATGGGAATCGGAGAGCTGCAGTTAGGCTGTACCAGGAAAGATACCGCATCAGACGTGTGCCTCACTATCAGACATTCGCGAATCTGCATCGGCGACTTCGTGAAACAGGATCTTTCTCCAGGAACATGGGCAACGCAAGACGACCACGTAACAGGCACGTAGCGCTAAAGGACGAGCTTCTGCAACAATTTGCTGATAACCCAACAACAAGTAGGCCTATACGGACAACCTGGGTGTGAACCACACTTGTGTTTGGAGTGTCGTGCACGAGAATTTGCTGTATCCATTCCACCAGCAAAAGATCCAATCACTGAAGATAACTGATTATCCTCTTCATGAAGCATTTGCAACGTGGTATTTAGGACAAAATCACACGGACCCTACATTCACATCACGTGTATTATTCACAGATGAAGCCATGTTTACACGAGAGGGAATGTTTAATTCACACAATGCACACCTGTGGGCCCATGAGAATCCAAAGGAACGTTTTCTCCGTGCATATCAACAGCGCTTCAGTATTAACGTTTGGTGAGGAATTGTGCATGAACAATTGATTGGCCCATACATGATGCCCACTTCCTTAACTGGGCATACGTACAACATGTTTCTTCAGCATGTGTTACCAGAACTCTTGGAAGACATACCACTGAGAGTTCGCTGAGACATGTGGTACCAGCATGATGGGGCACCACCCCATTTCTCCCGGGAAGTACGTGATTACCTTGATGCAAGATTTCCAAACAAATGGATCGGTCGTGGAGGTCCTATTAACTGACCACCCAGATGACCTGACCTCACAAGTCTGGAATACTTCCTCTGGGGACATATGAAAAGTATGATGTATAAAACTCCTGTTGATTCACAGGAAGATCTGGAAGATCTTGTGGCACGTATGGTGGCTGCTGTAGCGATGGTGAACGAGATGCCTGGAGTGTTTCAGCGCATCACCCGTTGCATGTTACGACGACGTGAGCCTTACATAGAAACAGGTGGTCAACATTTCCAGCACATTATGTAGTAGTAAGACATTACTGACTTGTCTAATTAATGTTCTTTCTAACCTATAAACGTATTAAAGGTTAACAGTGTTTCCGTTTATGTTAATTAATTGAATCCACGTACTGCAGTTGACTGCAGAATCATTTTAGAATAAAACGTTATTAACAAGAGATGTTCATATTGATCAACTCTAGCGTTTTGCCGAGTTTGGTGGCGTAATTTTGAAACACCCTGTATATGGCGACCATTCAATTACAAATATTTGTAATAAACACAGTTTATGTTCGATTCAGTAGTTAATTGGCCAAACTTACGTGAATTTGTAAAACAGACTGTCAGAGGCATCCTGCTCACTATATTGGAATATAACTTTCTGTAATCTCCGATTGCAGACATCCTAAGAAATTAGTAATCCGGCCGCCTCACATGATTACCAATTTTCAAGAAAATTATTTTCCGTACAATACCGTTAAATTATGGAATGATATCCCCCTAAACCGCCGCCAAAACATATATAAATGTGAAGTAAAGACTTATTCGAATCATCGAAAAGAAATTATGATAATTAAAAAGATTAACCAAAAAGCATTTAAAATCTTTGTTGCAAAAGAGCAAGCGCATTCTTATTACCACCAAACCATATACATGAACAGTATAGCAATTTAGGAAAAACAATTGCTTTATACAATTATATAAAAAGTTTTAAGGGTCTTTTTAGGAGACTAATAGGGTGTGTGGTCACCTCTAACAGCAATACAGCTCTCACAGCGATTCCTCATGCTGTTTATGAGGCTGTTCGTGCAAGGAACCCCACTCCTCCACCAAGGCAGTTCGTAGCTCCTGGAAGGTTCTGGGAGAAACCTGGCGAGCTGCAATTCTCCTGCCTAGTGAATCCCAAACATGCTCCATCGGGTTCAGGTCTGGAGATCTTGCTGGCCATTCCATCCTTTTAATATACTCCTCTTCGAGGTATTCGTTGACCAGCCTTGCCCTATGTGGACGAGCATTGTCGTCCATAAAAATGAAATGGGGACCAAAGGCACCCCTGAAGAGCCTTAAATATGGTGCTAAGATGTCGTCTCTATACCTCTGAGCAGTCAGAGAGCCTGTCACGGAATTCAAACTCCATCATGAATTCCGATGACGCAATCGCTCGCTTTCACTCTCGGATATTCTACCATTCAGAGAGGAAAGCAGGGCGACGTCATGAGCTTCACTGGCAACATCAACACGCACGGCCCAATCTGCGAGCGAAAGAAGATTCGAGCGTGGGATATGAAAGGAGAACGGAAAGGAAGGCAAATTGCTCGAGAGTTCGGAACGGGAAAGGGCTCTCGAGATGCAAGGCTCTGAGGAAAGCTGACAGCAGCTACAACTACTGTTTCTCGAGCAGGAAACTGGCCGGCGGACGAGAATGTCCAGTCGCCACGACAAATACGGCTTCGGGTCGGCGTATTGCGCAGTAGGAAAAAGCCACGACGTGTAGCGAAGCCAGGAGGGCGGAGATTTTCTCACCAAAAAGACAGGAACGTGAGCCGAGCGGCTCGTCGTCACGGCCCACGTTTGGAAAGTTTCCAAATGGATTCCCGAGGACGATAGTGGACTGCAGCTACACCTTAGTAAGTGCATCTTTCTTTGTCGGTAGTAATGCCAGTTTGTGCAAAGATGCTTTCATGAAGATCTCCCGTAGGGAACTCCGTCATAGCACGATAATAAGGGGCTTATGGCCGTTTAGTTTATTTGCTTATTTACGCCATGAGCTAGGCTTCACCTTAAGAGGACTTCCCGCAATTTCTTGTCCGTATCGTGCTACGCAGTCCTCCTTTTTTTCTTAATACATAGTTTGTGTTTTAGGCATTAGGAAAAAAGAAATAAGAAAAGTTCTATTTAAGTGCAAGCCGTGTTTGGGTTCTGCATGAGTGCCTTTTTATTGTGATACGTTTTTGTGTTAGGAGTTTTGATATTTAGATATTGTAAGGCTAACTCCTTTATTGTCTCAAATTTTTAGTGTTAAAGTTTGAATTCCATAAGTCGTATTATAAGGACTCATGACTCTTAATTAGTTTCCGGATAAGACTTTCGTTTAGTTACGACATGGTTCATTGACCTTAATTGTATCTGTGATTAAGGCGTCGCTGTAATTCTTTATTAAAGTATGTATAATTATTCGGACTGGGACTTTACCATTTTAAGACTGTCTCACCTTCAAGGTTTAGTGAGGTTATTGCGTGATATTTTGTGAATGTCAAACTATTTATATTTTTCAGCACGCACGCCGTAAACGTGATTTGTAAAGACTTTGGACTGCGTTTATTCCTAGCAAGACCTATTAATTGTTTAAACACAATTATTGTTCTACGTGATATTTAATCGTGTTTATCATTGATTTTGCAATTCACTTATTTGGTCTTATTTTAAAAAAAGGTGCATTATTCTGTTCAATTGTGAGGTGCTTTTGATTATCATGGTAAATGATTATTAATAGCCTATCAATCATTTGCTAATTGATTACAGAATTATAATTGCATTAATATTTTGTTCTGTGCCTTATTGTCTGCATTATACTTAGGAATTAAGTATAGTTGTGACAAATTATATGCACGATTCATTTTTATTATTGCATTGCATGTTATTTATGTTTTATGACTGCTAAAATTATGCGACATTAGATATTGTCTTTTGTCTTTGTCTGGTAATTAAGTGCCTATTAGTAACCTTTTACTTTTGACATTTTATTTTATTTTGGTTTATTTACCTATACTTAAATAAACATTTACTTATTTGCTATTTAATCCCGTGCACTGTTACATGCTTTTGTTTCCACTGCGTATTCCCATTTTTAAGCTTAAATACATGAGACAGTGCCTGCGCGTGGAGCAGACCACGTGAGACCACAGCCCAAATTATTTAATCTTTTGCGACGTTTTATAGTCAACTGTGCTACAAAAGTTAAAAAAAAAAACGAAAAATTTTTTTTCCGACAGGAGTTACACGGTGTTGTGTGATTCAAGGTATTGAGTCATTATGTCTTTTATAAAATCTCCTTCGTAAGTAAGTGCCGCAAGGTGAAGGTTGGAGCTGGCGTTTAAGTGTACAAAATCTATTTCTTTGTGTTGTTCCTTCACCGGTGCTCAGTCAACATTTTGGTGCTAATTTGATGCAGTGGCTTGTGTTTTACGTGTTGTGGTGTGTGTACTCCAATAACGCCGAGTTGTCGTCATGTACCGGCGCGACTGTGAATTGTGCTGTATTTGTGATTGCGGTATGCTACCAGGATGGTGGCTGTCAAAAACAATATTAATAAGTGGTGTGTGTAGCCATATCGGTTTAGTGTTGGTGCGACAAGGTGAGAAGTGTCGTCGTTGTGTCGGTGCATCAGTTGTGCGATGATAGGCGTTTTATAATGTTGTGCAACATTAGTCCTGCAGGGGATTTGTCATGTTGTGCCTAGTGGCATAAGATTTATTTTTTGAATAGCAAGCTCCAAGGGTGCTCATCAGCTAGGCATCGTAAGTCTGCATCAAGTATGAAACACGATATAATGTTCGAAAAGTACAGCTCGTTTTGGAAGTAGTGCGAGCAGTCCGACGAAAGGCTGGTTAAGAGTTTAACGTGGACCGTGTTTAAAGGTGATGACGTTAAAGCATTTAACATAGTTTACAAGAATGTAGCTGACCAGCTATACTTTACGCTTGAAGAGGAGAAAGTGCGACTGTATGCTCAAGCATTTGGAAAGAGCATCAGGGATTATATCGAAGATGAAAGCCCGCTATATCTGGTCGATGCAATGGAATTTGTAGAAGATCTGCTAGATACGGACAGCAAAGGTGATGTGCCGATTTCCAAATTGTTTGCCCCTCCAACAGACATTGAGAACAACGAGACAGTGGCCTGCAGTAAAAACAAAAAGAGTCATAAACCCAGAAAGGACTCTACAGCAGAGAATTGCAAGGTTAATCAACTAAGCCAAGATGCTGAGAATCCTCTTAGTCATTGGGACGAAAAAGACTTGGACCGGCTGTTGCAAGAATGTGCCATAGTATTACATAAGCAACAATCTACCGAGTTAGCCAGGAAAGCGGACAAGTTTAAATACTTGTGGGAGCTAAAGGCGATAGATAAATATTTTTTCGCTCAGCTGATGGTAGAATTGCTTGCGGATCAAATGGAAAAAGGGACTGTAAGTTTTTTTAACGACAAGGCAAGGATGGTACCCAGTGGTAATACGACTAACTTTTCATTACCGGGGCCAAGATAAGAGTGACATTGCTGATTTAAACAGCATGATCTTAAAATTACAGTCCGGGAGAACGGTGCACGTCTTTTAATTTAGGAACATTGGGTTCCGGTTCAACCGTTGTCAACATACGTGATGCAGGACATTATCGACCTACACAACTTGCAGGGATAAGCATAATAAGTCTCGCAAATCTACAAATTTTCCATGGGCCAGTAGAAAACAAGCATTAGAAGGGAGACTTAGGAGCAGTTTCTCACTTTCGAGATCGAGCGCCTTGTCCGAAAGAATAAGGCTATGGAAAGATGCCAAGGAGAAAGAACGCTTGCCTCTTAATTATGCCGAGATTCCAGAAAAGGAGTTATATACATCGTTGGCTGAAATTCTGCAAAGGATTCAAGGGGAAGTAGGTAGCTGTCATAAGCTGCTTAAATGATTGGTAGACTTAGCAAGCTATGGAAGTCCTCATAACGATTTTACTACTCCCAGTTACAAGTCGACGAGTACTCAAACCAATTCAAAGACATTATCCAAAGGGCGTTATAACCAATGTTCGAAGCGGAAGAAAAAACAGAGGGCTGTGGACATTAACAGCCATTGGAAAGAAAGGTTTCCCATCCAGCAAAAACAACAGAATGCAGTAGAGGACAGCAAGGAGCTGGGTCGTAAAATGTGGAACCGAAATCACTATAAGCCTAAAAGCAACAATGGTCGGTTTGGCCGTAGCAACCAGACTCATTCAAGTCAACAGGGCAGATGGCAAGAGACGACCAAGAAGGATCAAAGGTCAAACCAAAGGATTGGTAGGCCGGATGAGGAAATACAGCTTGGTAGCAAGGGCAACAACCTCAACTGTGATTGAAGACCTTCGATACATAGAGAGGTAGCTCCAGGAAATTCCAAGGATAAAAATTGGAAGAGGAAACGGGCCCATCGAGAAGTCCCTCATATGGCAAACCCTGCTAGTTTAAGAGAAACTTTAACCGGCAACATCCCAGGCAACATTAACACGCACGAAAATCTGCGGTTGGGGCCGGCGAGTGTGTCACGGAATTCAAACTCCATTACCATTCGGAGAGAAAAGCAGGGCGATGTCATGAGCTTCACCGGCAACATCAATACGCACGGCCAAATCAGCGAGTGAGAGAAGATTCGAGCGCGAGATATGAAAAGAGAACGGAAAGGAAGGCAAATTGCTCGAGAGTTCTAAACGGGAAAGTCTTCTCTCCAGATGAAATCTTGCCGGGAATCCATGCTTAGACTGAATCTTGACTCATCACTGAATAAAACACAGGCCCATTGTGCTTGGATCCAGGGCTGGTGTTGTCTGCATCAAGTCAGCCGGTCTCTCATGAAGCCTCTGGTAAACAGTATGCCTCGAAACAGAGGTTCCAGTAGCAGACCTCGTTTGCGAGCTGAATGTCCGTCATCTCCCTATGGCGCCTGGCTGTTAGAGCAAGATACCTCTCTTGTTGCCTTGAAGTAGCCCTAGGGCGACCTTGCCCTGGTCGTCTGTATATCGTGCCTGTCTCTTGGAACTGTCTCCATATTTCCGAGATGACATTTCACAAAACAAGAAAAAATCTCGCAACTTCTGCTTGGATCTGTCCAGCTTCTAATCGTCCCACTGCTCTCCATCTTTCGGAATCTTCTAACATTCGGTGATGTTCCATCTTTCCGTAACTAAAAACTTTGATCCTATATGGTAATCTTACATAAAAGGTGCCACTTTACGAGTAAAAATAACACCAAATAACTTTTGAGCATTTAACTCCAAACCATTGGCTAAAGACCCATTTGTGAACAACAGCGAGACCATTGTGTAAATTCTCACAACATGACCAGTTAACAATCGAATGGAATAATTTGATATCCTCAGCATACATAAGCACACGAATACGTAAGCCAACCTGTAAATATGGTAAATCGGCAACAAAAATGTTAAACAGAAGGGGTCCGAGGAGAGATCCCTGCGAACGCCACTGTCAGTAGAACAGCTGAAAAATGTTAGGGTACTGACTGCAATTCTAAAACGTCTACCAAGCAGCATGGAAGAAAACCGATCAATAGCAGGTTTAGAAAGGCCAATAATACGCAATTATGCAACAAAAGGTGAAAGTTGGCTTTGTCAAATGCTCTAGTAAAGTCCAGATATAAGGAATCAACTTGAGTCTTATTCTCCATTTGGACCATGATGTAATGAAGAAATGTAGCAAGGTTAGATTGAGTAGATCGGGTGGAGCGATAATTATTTGCACCGCTAGCAAAGGGCTTTTTAGGTATTGGTTGTATAGTCACGTGTTTCCAGCCATCAGGATAGCGGCCGGACAAAATTGAAGTATTAAAATTTAGTAGCAATGGTATTGAAAGAGGAACCAGACAACATTTAATAATGTAGTCTGGGATAACAGAAATAATAACAGCCTTCGACGCTGAGGTGAACCTCGGGCATTCTAAAAATTGTAGTAAAGATGATGGGCAGAACGTAAAGTTTTTGCTAATAGAACTCCAGCAGGATTCAAGGCAACTTATATTCACCTGTAAGCTCTCAACGTTTTTCATATTTAAATAAAAAGATTGTGCGATCTGATCGTAACAATCCGGATCTAAATAATCAGAACAAGCCTTCTTCGAGGCGAGCAACCGTTTGGCAATATCGCAGAACAAGTGTGACGAATGTTTAAGACCAGATTCTAATTGGTTGTAATAAGAAATCCTGTCAAGATTCTAGCTTACTTTAAATGCTGCTCTAGCATTTGTAAAACTGACACGATCTAGAGAAGAGTTCGAAAATTTATATTTTATATGTAACTTTGGCTTCAGCTTCCAAAGCTGGTGAAATGCACTAAAAATCCAGAAGGGAAATTGAGATTGCTGTTTCAAAATCTACGACCATGTATGGTTATTAGTATAATGGGGAATGAACTTAAAGACCGCTTCATTAATTCCAGCAACCATCCTATCCCAGATTTGATTGAAATCATCCATCGAGAAAACATCCCGCCAATTTATAGTTTTCAAAAAATTGTGCTTATTTAACAAAATTCCGTGTTACTGGGCATTCTCGTAAGAAGGAACAGAGATCAACATTGGCATAAACCTTATCTAGATTATCTCCATTTTTGTTTACAACCAAATTAAAGTTCAGAAAATTCATCTCATTAAGCCAGAAACCAGTAACAGATCTCCTATATTTAGCATAAAATGCGTTGTCTGAGTACTTTTTAAAATGCGAAAAATAAAAGTAACCAAGTACTCCGACAGCTCATCAAGCGAAAATTCAAAGTTGGTCACAGTGAGTGAATAAAGAATGTAAAAATTCAGAATTACCAATTTGTTGCCACAACCAGCTTTATTATTAATATTACTCGCAACACCAACGAAATCAATACAGTTAATGGTATAAATTGGACACTTATAAGCCTTAATATTTCTAGGTAGGGCTATTAGCACACCACTGCCAAGTTTATTATCAGCACGATCCCCTCTATGTATGTTATAACTATCACCAAAGATCATAAATTCTATAAACGTAATGTCAAGCCATATCTCAGATAAACAATAAATAAAAGAATTATTCAAATGTACAAAATCCAACACTTGCGAAATCTTTGTACTCAGACCACAGATATTTTGGTAATAAATTATAAATGCACATTTCGATAATAAATTTTAAAGAGCTTTAGATCTTTGCGAAACCTTACGTCTTTGTGGACTCCTCCGGGCAGGACGATACGATCTGATTCCGGTAATGTTTCCCCAAGAACGGTGAAAGAAAAGTACAAAGGTGACAAACTATTGAATTAACCCTGTGTCGGGCGCAACTGATCTAATAGCTCTCATATTATAGATCGCCTTCGCCCTCTTAGATGCCTGAAACACTTGCAACTTTGAATGGCTGTTTCTTATTTAGTGACCTTTTCAAACATTTCCGTTAGTTCATGTCAAAAATTTTTGATTGAGGATAGCGATAAAAGTGTTCTGTCAGGCACCTGATGATGAGATCGACATTCAATTCAACAGCAATTAATTTGGCAAAGTTTCTGAGGCATGTATTTTTTTCAAAATCTATTCACTAAATTGAATTGTTTTATGCATTTAACAAATAAATACTGTAAATGTATAACTGTATTCATAATAAGACATGTCGATTTCGATACTTGGTAAATAGAATGTTAATATCGTCAAAAGATTCAGAAGAATTTCAAGAAATAATTTCGGGGCAAGTCGAACTTCCGTGCGTTGATAAGGTAGTAAGTGCATTTACATAAAATAATATGATTGATTATGCCACATTTGCTTGAATTGGTGGAATGGTCGTAACTTTTACAATTTGTGAGGCTCTGATATAGCAAAAAGATATGGCATCGTAAAGAAACGCATGGGTCACGGTCCTTGCGGGGCATCAAACAGAAACTCTCCTTGCATGCAGCATGGCCGGTGTTGTAAAACATATCCAAGAGCAGTGGTAGAGCAAGCGATAACGGGAGAAGATGGATACCCGTCCTATCATCGACGCTCACCTGAGCAACATGGGTTTACAGCAACAATTAGATCACGTGGCCAAGAAATTGTTTTATACAATAGCTGGGTCATACCTTGTTACGGCATCATGCGAAGACATTATTTAGGGATTATTATTGGTAGAAATGCGATTAAACATGTCTTTGGATGATGATGTAACTATGTATGACGTTTTCGCGCTCAGGCCTTATCTTTAGGAGGCGTTAGTCGTACCCTATTCTCCGATATTATCTAAAACATTTTAAGCTCATATTAACGTTGAAATGTGCAAAACCGTTGAATCAATTACATATATTTGCATGTCCTTGAACAAGGGCAGTGACCAAGCCACATTTGCGTTGAAAAATGAACACGACAAAGTCACAAGGTTTCGGTTTGTCCGATAAATAAGCTCTTCAGAGGCTGTATGGCGCATTTAGAGCTTCCCTGTTCACGAAAGACAGGGTTAGAAAACATCAGACAAACAAATTTGCTGGCATACTTTCGGCTTTGTAAAATCGATAATTTTGCGAGATCTATATTGTATGATGAAATTCCGTCATACTATATGGACGACAAGCAGCACAGTGTCTTCAGTCTAGAGCTGTTGATGGCGAGTCTGGCATATTGAAAGAAAAAGTTATTGGATGAGTGTACACTGTTCTTCCAAACAATGGCGAATGTTTCTACTTAAGCTTGCTTTTACACACATTGCGGGAACCTACTTCTTTTGTCGATCTACGAACGGTTAACGCAGGTCGAACATCCCACTTACCGTGATGCTTGTCGAGAGCGACACTAACTTGAAGATGCTGCTCTGGCGGAATTATGCATTAGTGAGAGTCCACATCGCTTGCGTCATTTGTTGGCTGCTTTGCTGATATATTGTGTCCTTTCTGATGGTGCAGTGTTGTGGCAAAAATTTCAAGATAAGCTGGCGGAAGACATTTATAGGATTATCGGACAAAATACCGAAGGCGAACTGAACGACAGATTGCGTAATAGTGCTCTTATTCAATACTTAGTGTCTATTCAAAATTTGGTCACGTCTATAGGAGGAAATCCTCTCCAACAGTACGGCTTGCCAGAGCCATTAGTAGAAGGTGAACGCATTAACAGAGAGCACACAACGGAAATAATTTATAACCAGCAGAACTGTCGGAAACCTTGCAAAATGGCGTCCAAAATCTAATATAAGAAGAGAGCACAGTATTCGAACGCATTTCTCGGAGTGTCAACAACACTATGGGAGAAATTCTGTTTTTGGATGCCCCTGGTGGGGCAGGAAAAACATTTTTCACTAATATCATGTAGGCACAATTGCGAGCCCAAAGAAAATTAGCTCTTGCTGTGACTTCGTCGGGAATAGCAGCCACTTTGTTACCCGGTAGTAAAACTGCTCATACATTGTTTAAAATCCCGATAGATTGTATATCAGTGATCACTCATTATGTGACATCTCCAGGAACAGTGACAAAGCCAGGGTTCTACCAAAGCCTCCATAACAAGGCCCGGACAACTCGAGCATGATGAGAATGGTCATGTGATCAAAGGAGGGAAATGATGCAGGCGCTACTCCATCTTTATGCTGAGCTTACTTGGGGATTTCATCTTATCATTCAGCATGAACCATTTAAAATTTAATTCTTTCAGAACATAGTGTAAAGGAAGCATGGATTGTTGATATATTCATAATATTTATTTTGTTTCTGTTAATCTAAGTCACTGGCGATGTTTATAAGCGATGTTTATAAGCGATCTTTCATGTTTAGATCATGTTCAAGCGGTAGTGACACTAAAATTTGACGAAGATCATTTGCATTAAATGAAATGTTTATTCTAAAAGTTCGAATAACATTTTAGAAATCCAGGATAAAAGAAATTACAATATATTCGGTTAAATCGTATTGTAGTTAAATAAAAACCGAATAAACATCAAAGCATTGGAGTAGTAGAGGCATTTCTTTGTATACCAGGTTGACCTTTGACCCCTCTAAGATGGCGGCACTTCCGGCCACGCCCTCGCCTCAGGCGGTGGTATACAAACCGGCCTCCACGTGACCCTTTTTTATCAGCAGAGATAAGATGAAAAGATAAGATAAGCCCAGCGGTCCGCCATTTTGGTTGCCATTGCAACGGGGCAGCCATTTTTGATGAGGAGATAAGGTAAGACCAACCGGTCGCCCCCTCCACCCGCCATTTTGAGAAACGGTGGCCATTTCTGTTTTTTCTTTTAAATCATATTTTTTATGTATAATAATTCTTTATTCAATAATGATAAGAAAGATGAAAAGATAAGAAAAGGAAAAAGAGAAAGAAGAAAAAACGGAAAAAAGAAAGAATGAGAGAGAGAGAGAGAGAGAGAGAGAGAGAGAGAAGGAAAGAAAAAGATGGAGAGAGAGAAAGAAGAGAGGATAATGAAAAGAGAGGAAAGAGAAAGAAGGGTGAAGGAGAAGTGGTTTGTTTTTTTGGGGGTAGGCTGCCTCTCCCTCCCACCCTGTGCTTGGTGTCGGTGGTCCTGAACCGCCTGTTATGTCGCCAGAGCGCTCTTGTGGTGACATACCAGGGGTTCCGGTCCACCCACGCCTATGCAGGCGGGCGATAGGTTAAGGCAGCTGGGGCACTCCGAGACTCGACCAGGGCGCTGGTTCCTGTGCAGAAAGTGGAGGGCAGAGCTTAGGTAGTCTTAACACTCCATTGAGATGCCAAGCACCACCGCTACACACAGGGGCAGCCCTCGAAGGGGATTGATCTGACCCCCCTTATGCCGTGGCCAAGGGCATAAGAGCCGTGGTGATTCGGTTAACTAGGGACGGTGTGGAAACCTTCCTCTGACTAGTTCAATGTTTTTTCACATCGGCTTCGACAACGGCGCTTCCCAAAGGACGCTGGGTGTTTTACGAGTACCCTTGGCTACCGCAGCGTGATGATGAGGGCACGCTATTCACCCTACTCCTCCTCCACCTCGCTAAACAGTCAAAAATCGTTCGTTCACAATGCGTTTGTGCATGTTTCTGGGCACTCACACCCTTCATCTTACTGATGTCGGGATGGTTGACTGGTTTATAAAGTCGGAAAGAGGTTCATCTTTAAAAGCGCGTTGTCATTTAATGTCTTTTCACACTAACTTCAACAATGGCGCTCCCCTCGAAAACGGGTTGAAAAAGCATTAAAATTAAGTTTTTTGGGCTCTTTTGGGTCGTTTGCACACCCCAAAACATTCTAGATGATGTTTATGATGCTCTGGGTGCGTGTTGATGTTCTCTATGCTTTACATGAAATGATGCAATTGCGTTCGGTATCGAAGTAGTTTTGTAATGACCTACATGTTCGTTTCTCTTACACAATGCGCGAATATTTGAGTTGTCTTGAATTTACTGGCAATTATTTGCCATCCCTCTGTTCTCATTAACTTTAAATACAGTATACACAGATATTTCTATATAAATTTTACCAGCACAAGAACATTAATGTTCGCGAGGCTGTTCAATGCAATGGGACTCTTCTATAACGTTGCATACGTATATCTGGGACCAAATACAACTATTTCTTATGTATTCATTAATATTTTGTCACTCTTTACAAGGGTGCACGTTTATTACTCTTATATTCAGTGATCATTATGAGAAAACGTTCACATTCTAGTGTTTTTCAACTAGCAAACTCGACGTTTATTTTGTGTATATATTTAAGTTTCCTTGCTGTCCACTACATTCTGTGGGCGCTTCATTCGTTGCTTCTTCGCGAAACTGTGAAATTTGTCGAAAAGTAAGGTGGCCAACTGAATTCTCATGAAATTCAAGCACTACCCGGGGAGCTTCTGTTGTTATATGTGTTTCTAATTAGATTCTATTGAATATTTGTGACCGTATGTGGTAAATGTGCTTTTGATACATTGAAATGACTTGTATGAACATTGTAAGATTGTTACCAGCCTGAGCTTTTGTGAAGTTCCTCTATCTTTTTCATACATTTTTTCTGAGAATGCATTTTATACAGTATACAATTGGGATCTGTCAATTTCTAGAAACTCATATGTTTAAAATTTCTTACATTAAATGACCACTTCATGTAATTTTCAGTTATGTGTTGGAAGAATGTTTTGTCTGAAAGAAGGGCAATACAGCTCTGCTGTTTCCACATGCCCAATAAATAAAGATAAAAGAAATTGAATTAGACAATGTCTGCACTCTGACTTCTTGTTTGACAAACTTCCTTTCACATTGTCAGGGTTTATGTCAACTTACAAGTTTATGTATTATGTTTTAGGGGTCATTAAGAAGAATTTCAACTCTCAAAGAGTTTGTGAAACATTTAAGGGTATATTTTTTAATTAGATAAAATTCAGTTAAATTGAACAATTTTAAAAGCTGTTTAAGATTGTCTGCTGTATACAGGTACACTAAACAAGTGCTTACTAAGAATTCACTAAGCATTTTCATTTAATTTAAAAAAAAATTTTAACAATGGGGATATTTTTCATACATTCTTGTAATAATTTAAATATTACTAAAAGCTTATAATATTTTTAAAGACAATACAGACAACGAGGCGTTTGAGTTCTTTAGAAATAAAAAGGGGGAGATGGTCTTAAACGACTCCCCACTTGCCAATTTCATTACCAAAAACTTTGGATTTCTTGGCGGTCTTCTACTAGGTCTCCCTTCACGATAACTATTATTGGTTTGTTTTTGATTGATCTGCTTATTATTTTTACCCATAGTAAATGGAGTAAAGTTTCATCTCTCTCGCTCCCCACCCACCACCGAGCCCAACAAGGGGATGCACATTGGCACCAGGGATACGAGTAAGATATAGGCAGCGCCTAACCCTATGGCCGAAGCTCCAAGGAGCGATGACCAGCCGATTGATCTGGAGGGGCTCATCCAGACCTCCCATCCTTCCGAGAAGCAGGGGCCAAAGTGGTGTGTTGTTCCGGAAAGCCTTCCCTCAACCACCAGGATCCCCCTTTCCCCAGAAGTAGGGTCGCTGCATACGGCAAACACGCAGGTGGACGTACTGGTCGTAATGGAGGAAATGTCAAAAAACGACGCTGTCATCGGGATAGGTACCTGTGCTTAAAAATAAAAAAGAAATCAAGGGAGGAGAGCAGCCGGCTTGAGAGCCGTCACGCAAACCCTTGCCAACCCTTAAACAATAGCCAACGCAGCTGTCGGCAGCCAAGCCTTATCAGGACCCTTAGGGTTCCGGTGGCTGCCACTTGGCATCGCCGTTCTTTCCGTACCATCTATCTCGGACAAGAGAGCGTGTGGCAGGGCTCAAGCATCGCCCCAAGAACAAATGCTCTGCCTTCTTGTATATCGGAGTTTTCTCCGACACAGCCGTGCAAGCCGTTCGGTATAGACAAAACCTACGAAACAAGTCATCAGAGCCTCTGGAGGAACTAGCTGTTTCCTCGACCTGTCGCAGCCTTCAGACACGGTCTCTGTCTCATGACTACTGCCAGACTCCCAACAGAACATTGGGATTCATTGCCTGGTCTTCAGGGTTTAGTGGAAAAACTGCTACGCAGTACGCACCCACTGTTAGCCGGCTTTACCTCTACTGTCAGAAGCGGTCGGTCTACGGGTTCGGGTATGGACGTGCGACTCGTTGCGAGTTTTAAAAGTAATCTTACAATAATGATCCTTTCGGAGGCTTAAAATGAGCTCCCACAAGAATTATTGTTTTTTTGGGAAAAAGTCATTCAGGTGAAATTTGTTTTGACAGATTGGTCCTATAAAGACCCCCAGGGTCTCCTTGGGAGTGGGATTCCTGTCAGGGAATAAGTGGGGTTTTTTCCAGAGGGTGCTCACTTGGAAAAAAAAATTTTCTTTCTCCCTTCTGGGAACTAATAGTTATTTGTGGTGGTTTGATTAATAGCATAACTATATTAATTTAGTGTTCGCCTGTGTGTTGGAATAACCTAGCTTAAGAATACTAATAGTTCTTTGAAATACTAAATTTGATTTTTTCCCACCGAATAAGTTTTAGTTTACATCTGGTTGGGGAAGAATCCACTGAGGGACATCTCTGACCTCTCGGCTATGCACGGCTGGAAATGAGATGTTAAGGCTCTCCAGAAGATTCTGGAACCAATTGTTGATGCTTCTATAAGTGTGATGGGGAGGGATTCTAGGTTTACCAAATAGACAGGCAAAAGCTGGGTGCTGACTTTCACCATATATGCGAAGAGCATATTTCAGAAGGAGTTTGGCTCTTCTTAACCATAACGGGGGTTCAGAAGCATCTACATAAAGGTTCTCTACCGGACTTGTTCGGAAGGCTCTTATAGCAATTCTTATGCCTAGATTGTGGACGGGGTCTAACAGCTTCAAAGTACTTTTGGAAGCAGATGCATACACAATGCTTCCGTAGTCCAATTTAGATTTAACTAGAGAGCCGTATAAAAAAAGAAGCATCTTCCTATCCGCACCCCATTTTGTAGCAGAAATAGAGCGCAAAACATTCATGGCTTGTAAGTATCTCGCTTTAAAATTACGAATATGTGGGAGCCATGATAATTTCCTATCAAATGTCAGACCCAAGAATTTATGTGAGTCAACCCCCCCCTCTTAAGGCAGCAACCTTCCACTCAGTTTCCGTTTTTATTCGGACATAGCCGAAATTTTGGTCTCGTGGCGTGATGCTCGAGCTCTGTTCAACGTTGAGACTTGTTCGAAATTCGAACCACGACCGATCGCCGTCATATTTAGCGGGATCGTACACGTTACTAGCCCGCGTGTTTTTATTCTGGTTTGGCGTCGATTGAAACATTGAAAAAAAAATCGCGGACAATGGCCGTTCGCCTATCAAGCGGAAAAGAGGATCGCGCGTTGGACGGTTTCCTGGGAGCAGGCAGCCCGTCCAACGTTCCGATTTTAGCGCGTATACGCGCCTTAGATTCGGAGGTGGGTGCTTGAAGTGGGAGTTAGTCGAAATTTTGCCTCTACCATGAAACGAGCTCTGTTCGCTGCACATTAAGAGAGTCACATTTACTCCCGCCGCTTACCCGCGCTTTATTGAATTGATTTCGGCTCCATCACAATCGAGCTCTTTTCACTACCATAGTTGAACAGTCTCGTACTTCCTACGCCGCCGTTTACCCGCGCTTTAATGAATTGATGTCGGCTCCACCACGATCGAGCTCTGTTCACTAGCATAGCTGAACAGTCTCGTACTTATACGCCGTTTACCGGCGCTTATTTGAATGAAATTAAAATTTTTTAACGAGCTCTGATCACTAGCCAACGGACAACTTCTGTTGGCAAATCGGCTCCCATGCCACCTATGTGCACGCGCGTTGGACGGTGTCTTGGGAGCACGCAGCTAGTTCATCGTTCCAATTTTGGCGCCTGTACCTCCGTTAGTGCTCAAAGTGGGACTTAGTCTAAATTTTGCCTCCACCATGAAACGAGCTGTGTTCGCTGAACATTAAGAGAGTCAAATTTACTCCCACCGTTTACCCGCGCTTGATTGAATGAAATCTAATTTCTTTCACGAGCTCTGTTTACTAGACAATGGACAACTTTTGTTGGCAACTCGGCTCTTATGCCACCAATCTGCACGCGACTCGGCGGCAATAAATGTCCAGTGACGGGCAGTTCCACGCAGACGCCCCAACGCAACTATTTTAGAGCACGTGTGTCTTCCTGCCAGTGCCCCAGATTCTGCCGGAGATATGTTAAAAAAAATTGTTCACCTTGCAGTACGCACTTTGATAAAAACTTGCATTCCCTGCTTGATAATGCTGGGTGGCAGTGGACGGTAATGATTCAGTTACCAGTGAATGAACGACCCCGGCAAATCAGACATGACGCTTAGCGAATTCAGAATTCAACGGGCAGCACGGACTCCGACTGCTGGTAGCTCGTGCTTCGCCTAAAGCAGTGTCAGCTGCCGATCGGTCCGTTTCAGCGGTCTTCCTTCCGAATTGAACATAAGGGTCACCATTTGTTTACCTGGGCGGCTTCTGTCTGACTCCTTCCTGGTGAAACCATTCCAAAACGTCACCGAGTAATCCCTCAATCACGATCGAACTGGCTCTTTGCTTTTCGGTTTTGTGATGCTGGACTAGTGCAACTCTTGGTCTGCTCACTGTTTTTGCCATCCGGTACTCTTGTATGGTTAAATTGCAAAGAACGTTGGGCCTTTTACCTTGAACGAGTGACACACACGCGGAACAGAAGCCGATAACATAGTTACGCTCTTTTGGTATTCGGAACGCTTTCGACAACAGACTGCACAGAGTGGCCGTCACTTCTGGGCTTAACATTGCCGCAGTAAAGTCGTGTTTTGCATTCTCCTCGTCAACCTCACAACTGATGGTCTGATAAAGACGCTCTTGCATTTTATTTCGGCCCCTGTGAGCGGAGGCTCGACCTCTCAATTTCAAGCATTCAGACAACTGCTCGATTTTTAAGCCGAAATTCGGCTCAGACCGGCCCTCATTCCTCTGTAGCTGGGCGGCTAAGCAGTCCGTGAAAGCAGTTAAGTATTTGTTCAAGGTCTGCGAGCGAATCGTTTTTCTTCCTCAAACAACTTAACACCTTCTTTGACTGAGCATATGTCAAACAGGGGGACCCAGTTGGTAGGTCCACCCAGAGTGGGTTCTAACTTTTGCCCTGACTTCTCGTAAATAAATCCAATTATGCTTCCGGCCAAGCCAACCTCTCCCTTCCAATATTTGCTCGTATCCTCGATGTGTTCCAAGTACATGTCAAAGAAACGCTCTTCGGGCTTGCTTGGTCGAATGACTCTCCCACTTCTCAGTGTTTCGTTATGGAAGGAAGACGACAAGCGTGGGACAGCAGACACCGAGCTTTCGCTCTCATCGTCCTCAGATGGGCTACTGCTCTTATCATCGGAACGTGTGGATTTATTCAACATCGGTGACGTTGTCGCCTGCCCTTCAGCCGTATTTTCAGGATGCTTTGCCGGCAATTTTAATAAATTATCATCTAAGGCTCTCTGACCTAAAGACATCAATTCCTTTTTCTGTTCAATGATGAGCCGCCTGCAACGCTCGGCTGAGTGGATCTTATTCGCAAGAACGAGATACTGGTTCGCGTGCTCGTAATTGCTCGACCTCCACTAGCAACCCTCCATAGGGCAGTTTCGCTATTTCAAACATTTAATTTAGGACACTAGTTCTTGCTTCAGAATTTTACTTTCTCGATTTTCATTGGAACTCGCCGCAGCGGGCCTCAAGTAGGAATTACGAACTTTCTCTTTAGTTTGTATCAGTTAGTGTAAGTAAACTCCTCGTATCCAATCGTAACCCGACCGTGATCGGCCCGTTACAGTTCGCCGAACCAGCAGACGCTTGTCAAAAGTGGATGGGATAGCAGCAGTCACCCTTGCATTTGTAGCAGCCACACTCTGGCTTCTGCATAATTTGCAGAACTGCAACCAAAGCTCTTTAAACTTCTCTCCCTACTAGCTGGCACCCCAATGCAGAAACCCTTCAAGGGGAGCTGCTTCGCTGTGCCAATTTCGAGCGACCAGTAGGGCATAGCCCCGTCACTGTCCCACTAAACGTAAAAATCTCGCGGGAATGGCGGAAGTAGCTTTCAGAATCTACGTGCGAAAGCCCTTTGCGCACCTTCTCCCACAGACAAGTAACGAGACGGTACCTCTGCGTCAGTCGCTAGCAGGGAACACTCACGCTATGGTAAAACTGGCAGTCCTCTCCGCACGCTTTCGCAGGACTTTGCAAAGTTGCGCGTGCATGGCCAGAACGACGCTGTCATCGGGATAGGTACCTGTGCTTGAAGATAAAAAAGAAATCTAGGGAAGAGAGCATCCGGCTCGAGAGCCGTCACACAACACCTTGCCAACCCAGTAACAATGGCCAATGCAGCTGTCGCAAGCCAAGCCTTACTAGGACCCTTAGGGTTCCGGTGGCTGCCACTTGGCATCGCCATTCCTTCCGTACCATCTCTCTTGGACCAGATTGCGTTTTCTGGGCCCAACCATCGCCCCAATAACAGACGCCCTGCCTTCTTGTTCATCCGAGGAGCTTTCTCCCACACGGCCGTGCAAGCCGTTCGGTACAGACGAAAGCATCGATCGAATCGTCAAGCCATCAGAGCTTCTGGAGGAAATGGCTGTTTCCTCGACCTGTCACAGCCTACAGACACGGTCTCTGTCTTATGACTGTCGCCAGACTTCCAACAGAACGTTGGGATTCATTGCCTTGTTTTCAGTACACACTACACAGTACGCACTTGATTGTTAGCCCGCTTTACCGCGACTGTCAGAAGCGGTCGGTCTACGGGTTCGCGTACGGACGTGCGACTCATTGCGTGTTTAAAAATTGATCTTACAATAATGATTCTTCCGCAGGTTCGGATGGAGGCAGTATTTGTTTGCTCCATCAAGAGTTTGTAAGTTTTTTTTTTGTTTGGTTTTCTGAGGAATGAATATGTTAACTGTATTTGTAAAGCATTGGAGACAAGGTATTTAAATGATCTTCTGAGCAGGCGTGCTCTGTTTTTTTGTTTGGGCCGTTAACGTCCTTTTCAACTGCCATGGTCATTTCAGGACGACGTTATAGGGGCCGCAAATTTTGCCTCGCAAGGGTTCTTTAACGTGCAGCCGGCAAACGACTACACGGGACCAACGGCTTTACTTCCCTTCTGAAGGAAGTGCGTGATCTCAGGATTTTCCCCCTGAAAAAAATCCTCGTCGTTCTCGGCCGGGTTCGAACCCGCGTCCTCGGGCATCAGAGGCGACCACGCAACCCCTGAGCCACCGAGGCCGATAAAAATTTTTTTTTTTTGTTAGAAATATAGGATTTAAATAAAGTTTTAGTGTAATCTTTCCCTCTTGTTTATGTAAGTAACAATTTTCGATTTTAAAGGGTTTCCATTTTTGTTGAGCTTGTCTGTGTTGGTGTATTGAGAGAGCTGTAAATTTTTTTTCCCCTCGAGGATGTTCTTGGTTATATGTACTGAGATATGACTTATAACCAAGCGCTTCAGAGTAATAATGCGAATGTTCTAACTACAGCTGAAATAATTGCTGGTTATG
>JAHWFO010035477.1:0-11512 GCA_023313115.1 Rhysida immarginata | reverse complement strand
GCTGTTGGAGCTAAGGCAGATGGTGTTGCCTCAGCAGACGCCTAAAAAAAAAGATCTTGAATAACTAGGCGTATAGGCGCACATGCCGTAAGTTTCTAGCAGTCCGATTGAGGACTGCGCAACTTATTCAAACGCCTCAGAAACGAGGCCCGTTTGCTACCGACGAAGTATCAAAAGGCCATCGGAAAAGTGAAGTGGAAGGTCTGGTCTCCTCCGATGACCTCGCATAAACACTTGGATGTTGAGAAGCGTTTCTTAAACGTAGACGGACCTAGCTTTGACCATTCAAGAAGAAAAAAAAATCGGAGTTGAATGGCCACTTTCTTCCATACAGCTGTGAGTGATGGAGGATGACCTAGCGATCGACCTACACGGGCCAGCCAAAGTTCTTTATTAATGAAGGCGATCGCCAGAGCTAGGTCCGGATTCAATACCTCGCCGGTGGAATCGTTAATGAAGAAGCGCACAGACTGATACGAAAAGTGTACCAGCCCGTAATGCTGCCTCAAACGATCCCAGATGGACTTCGCAAACGGGCACTCGTAAAAAATATGGCTGACAGTCTCATCAGCGCCGTAGAACAGACATCCAGCAGACCCGACCACTCTCCACTGATGAAATCGTGTAAAAGAGTGAAATCCGTGATGCAACAGTCGCCATTGGTAGTTAAATAATGTCCGCTCGAAAGCAAAAGATTTCAGTAGCTTTAGGACTGCTGCCCACGGATAATTAGGGAAGAACTTAAGGATGTCAGTTGTCTCCCCTAGGTCGGACTGCTGGAAGAACCACGCTAGACGTAATGAGCCCCACTCTTGTGGATCCAGACGGCGCAACATGGGCAAAAAAGACACAATATCGGTGGTAAATGTCATATACAGGTTTGGATGACGATGATAAGTAACCACTGGCAACAAGGAAGGCAATGGAAGCCTATTCACCTTGAAGAAAAAACGTAAATGCGAGAAAACAAAATTCGCCCACATGGGGGGAGGGAAAAGGAATACCCGAATCATTGCAGCCAGTCTGGCAGCAATGAGATATCGTTTGATATCGGGTAAACCTAAGCCACCTCTCTCGAAGGGGGTAAAGATGAATGAGGCTCGCACTGGATGACATTCCCCACACGCAGCTCACCATCGCACTACGCAGTCTCTGGAGGTCTTTGTAAGAAGGCAAGGTGAATAGGCATTTAGATGTTAACACTGGAAGCACATGTGTCTTTATAAACCTCACCTTGACAAACATTGAAGTTGGAAACCGGAAGTTTCTGTCAAGGCGAGCGATGCACTTCTCAATCACTTGTTGCCAGTGCATAGAGTCCATAGTCGGTAGAAAGGAGAAGACATATCCTAGCACCACGATTCGGTCACACCATGTTATTGGGAAAGTTTTAAGATAGTCCACAGTCCAGTTCCCAATAGCAATTCCTTTAGACTTGACGAGGTTGATGGAACTCCCCGTCGAAGTACTAAAGCGGTCAAAGGTCTCTTTATAGATGCTCAAGGAATATGAATCAGACGCAAAAAGCACTACGTCATCCGCATAAGCCAGTGTCCTGATGTTAATGGATGCGGCTGGCAGATCATATCCTCGAACATCTTGGTGGCAATTCAAAAACTGTAGTAATGGTTCCAGGTAAAAAATGTACAGGAGGGGGGATAAAGGACACCCCTGCCTGACACCTTTTAAGAGTTCGAAGGTGGAAGATGTGAAACCATTAATCGCCACGCATGATGTGGCCGAATCGTAGAGAGCGGATATCACCGTAGCAAAAGCCCGAAGACGAAGATGACGGAACACGTTGAAAAGAAATAAGAGGTGATGTTGCTTCTCTTGAAGGTCTAGCTGGATCTGCCCAAGGTAATTATTTTTTCCACCAAGAAAATTACAAAACTAAAGAAAAATTTAAATAACACGTGCACGTGGCACGACATCCAAGTTCTCAGAAACGAAGATAGCTAGTTGTTCTAGGAAAACGAGCGGTCGATTACAACGACGTTTGAACAATGAAAGACTAGGCGAACAACGGGAATGCGCGAGTATCCAACAATAGCGTTAATAAGAAGTTCCCGTATAAGAAATACAGCTAACAAAAATATATATTTTTTAAAATAGTAATAAAAAAAAAATCTTTTCTAGCTCCCAAAGTAAATCAAAAAGAATGAAATAGTTAAATTTCTTTTAACGTTAAAGAACGCGTCCTATATCTATAGCATGAGGCTAAGACATCCCTTATCATTTGCTAAAGAAAGAGAATTCAAAATCAATCCTTATTTTACCAAAAAATTAAAGGAAATATCTAAACGACAAAAAATCAAATAGTAAGTTGAGAAATCCACAGGACAAGCGATTCTCAAGATCATTAATCGATGACGAGAAATGACCCAACGGACAACTAACAAGACGAGTCCAACAAATGACGCGATGAAATACGGACCAAAACTAGACGCTAAACTAATTGTCTCGATGAGAAATTAAAATTCAATATCCGTCAAGCGCCAAAAAAAAATTCGTCACAGGATAAACTTCAGAAGACGCGAGATGGCGACATTAGTGACGCAAAGTGTGAGGAATCGCTGTCTCGGTCAATACATAAATGAATCCCACTAGAAGAAAAAACTTATTTAGCGCGAGGAAAAATAGAACAAAGAACTCCCCAAACGAGGTATCATTAACCTAAGAACAACGCGAACAGTACGCGTCGAGTGATCCCTTTAATTCATAAAAAAAAAAGGAGGGGGAACACAGTAACCTCCATTAAGGTAATTAATTAAGCGTCTGATCCATAAGGCTCACGCCCGGGACGGCCGATGATCACACAGTTTTGGTAAGGACTACACGCGGTAGGCACCAGGAATATCGGTAAGATGGGAAACTTGAAACACACAGCGCCAGAAGGGCAAGCTTAACGTAACTCCACCAGAGTGGGATAGGGAATCTAACAAAAGAGATCCCGGAAAATAGTTGAAGTGAAGGCTCAAAAAAAAAATTTTCAATGAACGGCTGTTAAATTTTAGCCAGAAAAAGGTAACGGCACATTACAACCTCCACCAGCAACAAAAAAAAATTTTGTAAAAAAAATTTTTTCCTTCGTTCACCACAAAACGGTGAAAACACGTGAAAAAAAAAATTTTAGGTTATCTGACACGATTCCCAAAAATATTGAATTAAACTACCATCCGGAGAAAACAGGGCGATGAAATACAAATACTTCAAGTGATTTTATAATCTCCAACATAAGCCTTTACATTGCCACAAGATACCCTCCAGAGGCGGACATCCTCTCTTTTGTCCAACCGTTTTAAACACAGAGTGTTGTCGTCGTAATACCCTGCTACTAAAAAAGGTCCGCAAAATAAAGGGTTCAAAGATTTTAACGGTCTATCAGAACTGGGCAATACGCGAGCTTTGACTGGCAACAAGCTTCCTTTCGCGAACCGGCGTCTAGGTTCCAGCTTAATTTGCTTGGAGCTATGCCGGTAACGGTTGACCACGGCTTTTCGGATTTTGTCTTCACGAATTCTGATACGGTTGGAATCTCGTGTCTCTCCCCAAAAGTCAGTTCCAACCATCAGTTCTTCTCCCCAAAACGTGCGGAGTTACGTTTAAGGTGAACACACAATTGTCTATTAGTTCATCCCATTCCCGTAAAGGGTGGTCCATTAACGCCAACCGTAGTTTGTCTTTTAATGACCTAATGAATCTTTCTGCGGGGTTGGTACGGGGCGTGTACGGGACGCTGTATAGGGCTTTTATATTCGCTTTCTTGTAAAAATCGGTGATTTTTTTTCCGGAGAAGTAGGTTGCGTTGTCCTGTAAAACACGTAAGGGTCTACCAATTTTAGTGATACTTTCTTCCAATAATTTAATAACCTGTATTTGAGTTAGATTCTTTACAGAACGTGCTTCTACCCAACCAGTGAACGTATCGACTAGCAAGAGTATGTAGCGGTTTCCCTTACGTGTCAAAGGAAGAGGGCCGGTTGCGTCTAGCGCCCACAACTCATTTGGTGTGGTCAGTTTCCGCCTCACAACGGGGTTGGTCGCTTTATAGTTGATAGACTTGCCCTTTTGACAAACTGGACATTTCCTAACGTGATCAGCGACATGTTTTTTCATATTTTTCCAGTGGTATTTTTTTTTTTAATGCAAACAACATTTTCTTAACCCCCGGATGTACTAACGGACCTTCACTATGCCAGTAAGATAGGAGAGTCTTACGTTGTTTCTCGGAAACAATGATCTTTTTCCTTGTTTCCGCCGTTTCTTTATATGATGCCGTTTTCGGTCTAACTCTTTCTGTAGGCGGTTCCGTATTGTTGCTTTCGTTGGGTCCAGCGTAGGCGCATCTTGACAAAGCGTCTGGGATTGAATTCAGTTTACCCAATTTGTGTTTTACGTTGAACGTGAAACTTTGCAATTTTAAGGGGATGAAACCTGTGTAAATTGGTGTATACACGTGTGTAAATTTATGTACGTGTGTGTATAAATGTGTAAATATGCTATACACAAGTGTACAAAAATGTAAACTTGTGTAAATATGTGTATAGACGTATGTAAACCTGTGTGAATAGGTGTATACCCGTGTGTAAACTTATATATATTGTGTATACACGTGTGTAAATTTATGTACATATTTGTGTAAGCTTATGTAAATAAGCTGTACAGATGTGTACATAAGCGTAAACATGTGTAACTATATGTAATCCTGTGTAAACGAGTGTATGCACGTGTGTAAATTTCTGTATGTGTGTGTTTAAATGTGCGCAAAGTTGTGTATATATTCTATACAGATGGCTACAAAAGTGTAAACTTGTGTAAATACGTGTATACCCGTGTGTAAACTTCTGTATATTGTGCATATACGTGTAAATATGACTATATAAATGTGTAAATAGCTGTGGAAATGTATAAATATGTATGTAAAAATGTGTAAACAGGTATATACGCGTATAGAAAACATTCCGTTAATGAGTCTTAAGTCTTGTACAGTCGAGTCAATTGACCCGACAATGGCGACTCGGAAATTCGGGTCAAACAACTCTTACTGACATATGTGTCCAATGACTCTCTTATAGTTCATCCAACAAGAGGAAAACAGGGTGTGTCACAGGAAGTTTCAGATTAGCCAATCAGAAAAAGGGGGCCTCAGGCGTTTAATCACTTCTGTCTCATGTCTCATTGAAGAAGCGCTTTATAATATTGCAGCAGAAGCTTTAATATTATTCAGTTGCTTTGCTTTAATTATAATTAAAAATATTGTACACTTCATAAAATTGTCTTTTAACTCAATTTTATATATATCGCTGTTCTAGGTTCCCTGGGCCTTTTCTTTTCAAGAGTCGAAAAGCGAGAAGAGGGGGTGGTAGCTTCGCATGAAGACGCTTCGTTTCCTTCTTGAACAACTGTTCGAACGCAAGAAAAAGAAACTTGCGTTGCCTTGGAAGTTTCTTCTATCAAAGCAGATGAGCTTTTAAAACACTATTTTCCTTTAAAGTAGCAAAATACGTTCCACACAAATCTCCCTAGCCTGGCTGTGAATAGTTTTTCCTTGTTTGGCTGAAGAGTTGTTGCACGGGCCTCGCCATTACAAAGTGACTTGTATAGCCGCTGAAGGAGAGAGATCCCACAAAGCATTGCGTATGAGTGAGTAGTCGATATCAGACCGGAAATACACCCTGTTTTTCTCTTGTTGGACGCAGTATAAATAGGTCGTATTGGAAGAATCATAGGACTCTCACAAGCGGGTCATATTAACCGCATATTGCTGTGAGTGTAGGGATAGTCTCTTCAACTCTTGAGCGCAAGAACAGGCTCCCTAAAAAACCCGACGTTTAATAAGCCATTCTCCAACGTTGTTCGTCTTGCTCCTTCAAATTTTACCAGTTCAAGAAAAATTGAACGAAAACAGCGATCTAAGTAAGCTACACTTTATCTAACGTAAATTATACTTATTTAATAGTTCCAAATTTATTTGCTAATCCGTTTTCTTATTCATTATTGTTACGATTATTTTTTATTTACTCGTTGTGATCTGAAATGCATTTCCACTGAACAGCATTCATTATTATCGACTGCTAACAACATGGCTAGTTTCTCGTAGCAAGAATAGATCTAAACACCGGAAGCTGTATATCGGAGCCTTAATTTCAGCACGGAGGTCGAATATGATATTAACTAAAATAAAATGTCACCGTTTCCCTTTCCATTATTGTAGGGAGTGTAAATCATTGATCTAAAACTCATCCTTTTTTCTGTATTTCAGATTGCCAAGGATACTAATATGAGCTTCCTCTTCAGCAATACGTTATAGTTTCCGTTTAGCTTACCCAAAGGAATGAAAAAGGAATCTTGCAGATTTATAATGAGAATGATGTAATGGTTACAATAAAAATAATCCTTTGATTTTTTGTGCAAATTAATTCTGTTAGGTGATGGTGAATTTATTGCATTGTACATTATAATTTGAATCAGGGATGGATGAAAGGGATGAATCAGGGATGGATTTACTTTCATCCATCCCTGGTTGAATGTATTGTTAAATAAATAAATGACTTTTATAAAAAAAAAATTATGTTTAAAAATTTAAAAAGATGTCGTTTCTTATCCTATTGTTGTCTACCGTTCAAGAGCTGTCAACTCTATGTACATGGCGATCGTTATTTTAGAATTTAGCAACAGATTTATCATTTTAATATCCTTTTTTCTGCCTACAAGCTTTGACTTCTATCTTCTGGTGGCGAATTTTGACTATAGAGATGATAAAATACAAATACAGGTCGGTATACAAATGTAAACTTGTGTAAATACCAGTATACACGTGTGTAAATTTGTGTAACTAGGTGTGTAAGCCTGAGTAAATTGGTATATACACGTGTAAATGTGTGTACTTGTATGTATAAATATGTAAATAAGCTATACAGAAGTGTACAAAAGTGTAAACTTGTGTAAATAGGTGTATAGACGTATGTAAACCTGTGTGAATAGGTGTATATCTGTGTGTACACTTGTATATATTGTAAATACACGTGTGTAAATTTATGTACATATTTCTGTAAGCTTATGTAAATAAGCTGTACATATGCGTAAATTGTCTATACACATGCGTAAATTTGTGCACATATATGTATAAATGTGTGTAAACTGGTGTAAATAAGCTGTACAGTAGTGTACATAAGCGTAAACATGTTTAACTATGTGTAAATTTGTGTACGTGTGTGTTTAAATGTGTGTAAAGTTGTGTACGTGTGTGTTTAAATGTGTGTAAAGTTGTGTAAATATTGTATACAGATGTGTACAAAAGTGTAAAATTGTGTAAATAGGTGTGTAGACGTATGTAAACTTGTGTATATTGTGTAAATTTGTGTAAATATGACTATATAAATGTTTAAATAGCTGTGAAAATATACAGGGTGTAACTAAAGGTGTGTTACAAACTTTGGGGAATGATAGAACTGGTCAAAATAAGCATTTTTTGTTCTATGAAGATTGGTCCACAACTGCATTGTTTAAGAGTTATAGCAACTGTTCAAAATGACGCCCTTCAGCGTCAATGCAGGCTTGCATTCGTCGCTGTACGTTGCAAGACACCCATTGCAGCATCTGCTGGGAGTCCCTGATGTTGTCTGCTGCTACAGCCAATCGTGCGATGAGTTCCTCCACTGAATTAACCATTGTTTCGTAGATCAGGGACTTTAGGAGGCCCCACACAAAGAAATCCAATGGTGTTAGGTCTGGTGATCGTGGCGGCCAGGTAACTGGACCACCCCGTCCAATCCAACGATCGCCAAACGTATCAGTGAGGAAGGCCCGGACATGCTGTGAGAAATGTGGAGGTGCACCATCATGTTGGAACCACATTACTTGACGGATGTTAAGAGGTATGTCATCCAACAATTCAGACAGCACCTCCTGAAGAAAGACGAGGTAGGTTTGTGCATTCATACGAGCTGGGAGAATGTACGGCCCAATGAGACGATTGCCAACAATACCAGCCCACACGTTGACAGAAAATCGTTGCTGGAAGCGCCTTGTCGAAATGGCATGTGGGTTGATACGGTCCAAAACATGGATATCCTGGTGGTTGAAAATGCCTTCCCTGGTGAAGGTTTGCTTCATCAATGAACAGTACCTGCTGTGGGAAAGCTGGTTCCTCTCTACAACGTGCAAGAAACCATCTGCAGAATGCCATATGTGGTGCAAAGTCAGCAGCTCCAAATGCTTGCACTCGTTGCATACGAAACGGATGAAACAGTTGGTCATGCAGAACTCGCCAAACAGACATGTGATCTGTGTTCATGATGTGTGCAAGCGCACGGGTGCTACATGTTGGTCTTTCGTGTACTCTACGAAGCACAGCTTCTTCGAATTGAGCGGTACGACGGGTGCGAGCGCGAGCATGCTGTCCACGCATCACAGCTACACTTCCTGTTGCTCGTAGACGTCGCACAAGCCGAGCAAACATTGTGTGAGCTGGCTGACGACGTTGTGGAAACTGCCGTCTGTACAGACGACAAGCAGCCCTTCCATTACCGTCTGCAGCACCGTACACTAACAACATGTCAGTGCACTCGTTAAAGGTGTAGTCCATATCCGGATGCGATCACACACGTTAGATTTTTTAGTGTGCAGGATCTGCTTGCATGGTAATGTGATGGTGTGGTCATGTTACTTTAAAAATTTACATGACCATACCATAATTCAGAAAGGGGTGTGTCATAAGCCTGCATTGATGCTGAAGACGTCATTTTGAACAGTGGCTATAACTCTTAAACGATGCAGTTGTGGACCAATGTTCATAGAACAAAAAATGCTTATTTTGACCAGTTCTATCATTCCCCAAAGTTTGTAACACATCTTTAGTTACACCCTGTATAAATATGAATGTAAAAATGTGTATATACGCGTATAGTAAACATTCCGTTAATGAGTCTTAAGACTTGTACAGTCGAATCAATTGACCCGATAATGGCGACTCGGAAATTCGAGTCAAACAACTCTTACTGACATCTGCGTCCAATGACTCTTTTAAATGGGTCGTATTGGAAGAATCATAAGACTCTCACAAACGGGTCATATTAACCGCATATTGCTGTGAGTGAATGTGGATCCGAATTTGAACGCTAACTGACATATGAACAGAAATAAAAATGCTGCCACCAAGATCAACAAGTTAATAACTCAGGTTCTGCACGCCTAGAATAATGAATTTTGGAGAAATAATAGGGTACATAAAACTCTGTAAACCGTTAAAGTTTGATCGAATTTCGACGAGTAGTTTCAGAGTTACGCTTTCAAAATAGTAACAGTGCTCACATGCGAGTACTAACCAGCACGTGTCACGATGTTGAGTGCGTAATTCGGAAACTACTCGTTAGAATTCGATCAAACTTTAACGTATACAGAGTTTTATGTACCCTATTATTTCTCCAAAATTCATTATTCCAGGCGTTGCAGAACCTGAGTTATTAATTTGTTGATCTTGGTGGCGGCATGTTTATTTCTGTTCATATCTCAGTTAGCGTTCAAATTCGGACCCACTTTGTATTACAAGAAAATGTTCATTCTGGTTACCTCTGTCATTGCTTACAGTTATACACACTTTTTCAGAATCACCCTGTATATTAAATGCAAGCAATAACAGATGAAGAAACCTACCTTCATCTGTTCTTGGCGCAAGCTTATAAGATTTTTTAATACAATTGATGAAATCAATGGACTCGAGATGTAGTGTGAGCCAAAAACTGTGGACGATGAAATGCAGCAATGACGACAGAAAACCACTGATCCACAAAAATTGTTTATTTTGACGTATGCGCATTTCTGCAGCGTATACAGAGGAATTGATCAGAACGGGGTGAGCTGTTCAGATGAGGCAAAAGGAGTTAGAGAGAGAATACATCGTCGTACATCGTCGAATGAAATACATCGTCTTATTTATGGAGAGAACAGAATGACCAGGGACCAATTACAATAAATACAATCACATGATAACACTAGATTTACACAACATATAAAGGTAATAGATGGATTTACTTCTATGACCTTATTAGGGCGCGCTTGTTTGGGTTGGATTATTGCGTCTATTGTTCCGATATCTTTTAATTGGTTCACATCCACCGGGCCTGAGTCGCTGTTCAGTAGTGTTGAGGGGTCTTCGAGGCTGATTGCGTATGATTCTAGGAAGTTGAGAAGTCGCGGGCCACTGGTGCTGTGCACGATGTTGAAGTCTTCCCGCTTGTAGTCGTGTTGCAGGTCGAGTATATGGTCCGCGAACCTTGACACTGCATATTCCCCGTTTTTTATGCATGCCAAGTGTTCTTTTATCCTGGTGTTAACTGACCTCCGCGATTTCCCGTAATAAACCGCATCACATTTGCTCCATTTCCATTTTCTTTTTTCTTTTTTTGCTCAAATAGAAGGTTTGATGTCTGTACGAATATTTTGTATCAGTTTTTCAGCGATATATGATATAAAAAGTTGATTTTTACATCGTTTTTTACATATATGCTCATATTTTTAGGAGGAGGTAGGAAGCAAATTTTCACTGATCCTGGCCGAGGACGACGAGGATTTTTCAGGGGAAATCCAGAGATCATGCACTTACTTTGGAAGGGAAGTAAAGCCGTTGGTCCCGTGTAGTCGTTTGCTGGCTGCACGTTAAAGAACCCTTGCGAGGCAAAATTTGCGGCCCCTATAACGCCGTCCTAAAATGACCATAGCAGTTGAAAAGGACGTTAATACCAAGCAAACCAAACATAGTTTTTTACATATATGTTCATATTTTTAGGACGGGGGAGGGGGGTTAATTACTTCTCATGTTAGTTTGTAGTCATTTCTAAAAAAAAATGGTTAATTGTTTTTTTTTGGTCACTAGATGCCTCGTAGGCAAAAGAAAAAAAATTATAATAAAACAACCTGTGTTTATTTTCTCAAATGTCCTTTGTTACGGCGCTTCGCGTTCTTGCTAACAATTATATATTTTTATACATGATTTAGCTGATAAATAATTCTAATATTATTATTTATAATGGGGAAATCTAAGAAATAAATCAATTTGGTAAAGAAAGAATTCGTAATGCTAAGAAACTTTCAAAGTTTAGTTCCAAATCATCTCTCAAACTTTAGTTTCGTTTTTCTCAAAAGGCGTCGTCCATAAATTACGTAACGGCCAAGGGAGTGGGTGGGTGGGTCTTCAAGCGTTACGGACTGCTTCAGGGGGGTTGGGGGGTGTTTCATATCCCGTTACGTAACACTATAGATTTGCTCAGTTAATCTGTTTCATTAAGCTTATTCATTTTTTATGTTATTTACTTTTATAGCACTTATCATTTCCTCAAAGGGATGATAATAACTGTTACATTTAATTTTTCTTTACAAAAATCAATAGTAACAATAAAAAAATATGATTTTTCGTATTTTAAATATCTTCTTACACGAAAGGTTGGGACCGAATTTAGTCAGCAGCATAGCATTACAAGCTGAAGAAAAATGCACGTTCTCATGAGAAATT
>JAHWFO010035476.1:0-17546 GCA_023313115.1 Rhysida immarginata | reverse complement strand
TTTCACTGAAGAGCAAAGTTTACATCTAACAGTTATTGGTGTGTTTTGGTGTTAGTTTATAAATGTCAAATTGACAGTAGTGACTTTGTCACATTGTAACAGGACACATTGCGTTAGTATCGCTCTCATATTGACAGCGACTTTTTTACTATTGTAAAAACTGTCAATTATCGCAGTCCTGTCAATTATCACGGTTCTGTCACAGATCAAATTTTTTAAAAATAAAATGGAACTTGCAGTTTCCACTGTTGGGGGGTAACCGTCGTACGCCGGGCTTTCGGATAAAATCAAAAGCAAGCTGTGTCTGACGCGAACTGTGTGAACCGTTGTAACAAACTTGAACTAGGAAAGAAAGCTAGTCTGTCTGTTTTCAAATCCATCTTTGTCCCCATTCTCATCTATGGTCATTAGTTTTGGATAATACCAAAAGAGTGTCGAATTGAAATCCTGGGATGTTTGGCAGGTGTTCCCTACTATACTCTGTCCAACGAAAGTTGGAGTGGGCGTGTCCAGTTAAATTCAATTGTTAGACATTGTTGCCAAAGTAGAATCAACAATGTCTAACAATTGAAATAGGAAATTTAACTGGATACGCCCACTCCAACTTTCGTTGGACAGAGTATAGATAGCGTTTAGCATCACTATAAGGCAGTCTTTAGGTGTTGAACCGCTACTTCTCCGCATTGAGAGGGCTCAGTTGCTTCGGTATGGCCATTTGTACGGATGCCGCAAATTGTCTTCCTAGACAGTTGCTATTTTCCAAGTCGGTGGTCACATAAGAGACCAAGGGGTCAGCCTAGAACTAGGTGGCTAGACTACATAGAGCTCTGGGTTCGAGTCGCTTGAGTATTACCATTGAGGACATGCGCCTGATGGCGGAAAATCTCGAGTGCTGGCCCCTCGACCTTAACGGATAAGCAGGTTTGTAACTAATAGTAAGTAAGAAAATATTTTGAGGCTCGCTTTCATATTGACAGCGACTTATTTATTTACAATTGGCAGTCCTGTCAATTATCACAGTCCTATCACAGACGAAATCTTATAATTAAAATCGAATTTACAGATTCACTTGTTGTGGCACCGTCGTATGACGGGCTTTTATTACTAGTTTTAAAATATTTAGTAACTGAAATATCAACATAGTAAGCCATCTGGAAAAATAAGATCAAAAAACTATACTAATTTGGGAAAAAACTATTCAATAAACCTAAACTTACAATTCTCAAAAACGAATTTAAAACATGAATATAAAAAGATTTCTCTAAAAGAATTTAGCCAAAAAATAAAAGTACACTTCGTCTTTCGATCATCCCATTATTTCATTGTTTCCCAAACTTTTTCTACTTGCGAATCCCTTTCTCAGAGATCTGAGTGGCGCGAACCACTGACTTTTAAAAAGACATACAATAATAGGAATCCGCAATTACGGAAAATTTTCGCGAACGCCTTGAAAGATTTTGCGAATACCAATTTGGGAAACGGTACATTATTTCATTCCATTATTTTATTACCATATATCCAGGCCCTGTTTCATACGCCGATACGCTATACAGGCAATTCTGTAAAATAATTAACCTTCTAACTGTATCGTGCTAAATCACAATTGATTTTAAATTCAGTTTTAACTGCATTTTTAAATAATAATTATTGTCATCGCGTTTACTGTTTATCCATATCATATCATTATTCAGATTATTGATTTTTGCCTGTAACGTGCTGCCGAGTGCTGCGATTATGGAATTTATTTTTACATACTTTTTTTTGCTTTATATTTACCGGAAATCGATGAAACGTTATTTTGCTCAATAAATTAGCCTTTGCGAATTGACTGAGCATCCGAGAGCCACACAATACGGCATTTTTGTTCGTTAAATCGTTCATTGTTTACTCTTTTCAGCCTTGAAACTCAGGCAATTCTATGGTCAGCGACTTTGTGCATGCGCATTTCTACTTCCTGCGCGCACCTTGTCTATACGTTGTGGAAATGGAGAGTCAACCCGAGCATTTTCGACAAGTTTTACTTTATTATTTCCGAAATGGAAAGAACGCTGTATTGGCTTGTAAAAAATTACGTAGAGTATATGGTGACGAAGCTCTTAAAGAACGCCAATATTGGTTAGCTCCTTTCCATTCTGGTTATTACAGCTCTCACTCTGATGGAATTTGAAGGTTGTGGTTTTGCCGAGCTCTTACCAAGGATGTCGCGATCAGATCGGTTGTCTACTGTCAACCAGTCGCCAAATCAAACGAAGCCATAGCAGAAAAGCGACCAGAATTGAAAAAAAAACTCGGAAAAGAGTTTAGGTCCTTGCTTAATATGAGACCATCTCGAAAGACATGTTGTTCAGTTTATCGCTAATTCGAGGTGCGATCAAACAGTTCCGGGACTGGTTCATTTAAAGAGAAAGTACTTTACTTAAGTACATTCACACAGTGTCTCCTTCAAAATAGTCCCCTTGCGAAACCATTTAATGATTCCAGCGTTCCTGCCACTTCAGGAATGTATCCTAGAGGTCTTTTTGTTGAAACGAGTAAAGAATCTTCTGCGATTCGCCCTGGATCTGTTCAATTGTACCAAAACGGCGACCTTTCAACTGGATCTTCATTTTTGGAAAGAGGGCAAAGTCTGCAGGAGCCAAATCTGGCGATTAGGCCATCCTGTTGTTTTTCGCAAGAAACTTACGTGTGAGGAGAGCTCGGTGAGAGGGTGCATTGTCGTGGTGGAGCATCTAGTTTTTGTACGCCACAGATCTGGTCGCTTTCGCCGAACGTCCTCTCTCAGATTTAGTGATGGGCAAAAGTTAACTAAATTTTAGTTAACTAATTGTCTATAACTAAACTAATTAGTTAACTATTAGTTAAACCCATCATGGGCAAAAGTTAAATAATTTTAGTTAACTATTTTTTATAATAAATAATTAGATATAACTATACTAATTAGTTATAACTAAACTAATTAGTTATAACCACGGAAATAGAATAGAAGGTAAGGAAACAGCCATAGGCAAAAAGATTGCCACCAGGCGTCTCCATCGGGTTATTGGGCTTTAAGCACTGTGTGTAAGCGTCTTGATACAGTGCTTTAATTGGGCTAAAACTGTAATTGATAGAGTTAAAATTTAAGTGTTAATATGCTTTCAAGCGCATTTTTTCACATTTATTTAATGACAAAAACTTGAAAGTTGTAATACCATGCTTAATATTCAAGCATCACGCCTATTTTCAATAAAAATTTTATTTTTACAAATTAATAAAGTAAATAAAATAAAAAAAAGTAGATAAACCATTTTTTTTTCATCATTAAAAAAAGTAGATAAACCATTTCACAAAAATATTGATTTATGAAAACAATTTTGAAAATTTTCGTTTACGTTTTGATTCTCTTCCAAGTTTAGAGTTTACTCTTTGCTGTATTGGTGCCATCGTAATAAAATATAATAGAGTATTATATAATCTAACATTTCTTCTTTGTGCTCATTACACGGAAATGAAAGTTCTATATTGCAAAAAATGTAATCTGCAGTGACATTATACACTTGGATCATTGACATGCTTCGAAAAATATTTTTCAACATATCGTAGTTTACGGGGTGAGTCAAAAGGATGAGAATAAGAAGTTGAGGGTGCTCTTTCTTATGGTGGGACTTACAAAGGAAACCCACATAGCCTAACCGCTTTAACAATGGAGTCCTTGTATGGCTATGTAAGCTGAAATTTTTTTCGTTTTCGCGATTTATTTTGAAAGAAACACAATTTCGCACTCTCTTATTTTGCAAGCATCTATAGTAGCTTCAGATGAGTAACATATTTCAGTTTGGTGGAAATCTGTGACATACATGTTCGAGGGATTCCCTTGTTAGTGTCTAAATTAGGACATATGCAAATCGTATCTACTAAATCGTAGGAGATACACAAAAAAACACCAACTACAAACTTGTTTAGCGTCAAATAAGCAACAAAACCTATCATATGTCTGCTTAGGTACCTACAAACATAATAAATTACACAATTGACCATATCAACAGTTGTATCAGGATTTTCTATGTTGTCTTGATGCACAAAAATATTACATTTTCGGTCTGTGTGATTAATTAATCCATCTAATTTAGTTTTCAACTCTTCCATTGGATTATTTGAGCACTTCTTTTTTTAAAAATAATTTTAAAATCTTGGAAGGTAAGTGTTGTTTTTCATGCTCATCTGTTCTTTTCGCACTTCGTGCACTTCTATAAATTTAGTGCGCGTGGTGAACAACATTTGCACTAGCGAACTTTTTTTTTTGCCAGACAACCAAATAGGAGATTCCTTATTTTCTATTCTACTACCGCGGTTATAACTAAACTAATTAGATGGTGAACTGATTAGTTTTCTTGCCGTAATTTCTCTTGAAAAAAAACAACAATCATTTTCCTCTTTTCCCCTCTGCCCTATCCCTCTGCTATGGAAAAAGGAACAATCAAAATGTGTTTCAAGGAAAATTATTACAAAGGAAAATTAATGTGTGGAATACACACACACGCTCCAAAAAAGGGATTCTTTAATTGTTGTAACGTTTTTCGAAAATATTCAGGTGCTCAAAGAGGGCAATAACTTTAGTGCTAAATGTAAATTCTGTCAACACTATAGAAAAATTGTAAAAGGAAATATCAAGAGCTCCAGTAATTTTCATCTACACGTTAAGGTAAGCATTACTCCGCAAAGTACAAGTAGCAAGGTTTGAGTAGTATGAAGGAAAGTACCAATTATATATTTTATTTATCAGACTGCCCATGGTTTTGATTACGCAAACTTCAGTGTTGAAAAAGGGAGAAAGAGAGAAAAAGGTTGTATGGATCCTGAACAGCCAGAGCAGACTCAGAAGAAAATAATAGCATCTCACCAGCTGCAACAGCATACACTTAATCAGAAGATAAGCCAGGCAACGTTTGAAAAGATGTTGGCAGATTTAATCGCGGAGGATATGATGCCAATGAATACTGTTGAGAGAATTGGATTTAAAATATTCTGCAAAGGACTAGCACAAAACAACTTCCTACTTAGTAGACGAACTGTAGGAAGAAGAATTGATTCAAATTTTGAGCTGGAATTAGAAGAAGTGCGTAAAGCTCTCAGAGCGTCAGAGACTATTTCTACAACAGCGGTTCTGTGGACTTCTCGTCGCAGAGCGTATCTCGGAGTAACAGCCAATGTTATTGATAAGTCAACTCTACATAGGTCATCGTATGTTTTAACGTGTGCAAGGTTCAAAGGATCCATACATACGACGCCATTGCCAGAAAGTTATTCAATGTAACGAGTTTGCGATAGAGAAAATGGTTCATGATTGTGTCACAGATAATGCATCAAATTTCAGTAAAGCATTTGGCATTTTCTCAGCTGAAAATAAATCTGATGAAGAGGAAGATCAAAGTAAAGTTTATGATGATGACAAGTTGAGATTTTACCACTCTTTGACGCACATGATGAACGGGACCCTAATGATTCGTGTGAAGAGGGTGACATTGTTGTGCTTCCACCTCAAAGGAGGTGTGCAAACCATACTATCAACTTGATAGCTACGGCAAATACTCAAAATGCACGAAATGATAAGCAGTACAAACGTGTATTCGACAAGTCAGTCGGGAAGGTTCAAGCATTGTCCAATGCAGTTAGCAGAAGTTCAACGAAAAGTGACGCAATATTAGATGTAACAGATCTTGCTTTCCTGAACCCAACCGAAACGAGATAGTTATCGGACTACATGACAATAAAGAGAGTTTGCGACATTTGTGCCCAATGACTAGAGAAGATAGATAGCTTTGTGCCAAAAAAGCATTAAAGCAACCAGAAATAGCTGAAACTGAAATGTCATTTTTGCAGAGTTATCTGCGTGTAATGAAGCCCATAAATGACCTGATATTGCTGCTGGAGAAAGAAGAAGGCAACTACCTAAGGATTTCATTCCCTCTATAATTGGCTTAAAATTAATTCTGGAAAAACGACAGAACAATAAACAGGATGCACTTTGTAGTCCATTACTCGAGGCTCTACTTGAAGGCTTCACATGCAGAATGGGGTCGATATAGTCACTGGATTACAAGCTTGGGACTATACTGATGGCAAAGTATAAACTTCTTCTATTTGATGAGAAAGAGCATCATACATAAAAACTGAAGTGATAAAAGCAGTGGAAAAATTCAAGTACGAAGAAACAAATTGTTGCATGTGTGATGATGGAAGAAAAAGTACAACTGTAGATGATGTTGAAAACGACAACAACAACCTCTTCAGATACCTTCAAGTTGCCAAAAGAAAGGCAAATGGGGAGGGAATGAGCGGTATTGCTGAGGAAGTACGTGATTATCTACACTCTGGAGAAACCACGATTAATTTGTTACATAGGTTCCGACATGTGAAGGAAGCATTCGTTCATTACAATTCTACCTTTCCAAGTAATGCAGCCGTAGAACGTCTATTTTCAATGGCTGGGCAGATATTAACCCCAGAGATATGCAAGCTACCAGACAAAAGATTTAACGAGCTTGATTTTTAAGGTCTATTCTTTAAAAAATAAAAAAATAAAGCAAGAACAGTGTTCTTCCTATTGTATAATTGTGAATAAATTGTGAATTTGTCTGAAACGCTTTTTTTGCCTGGTTTTTTTTTTCATAGGGGAAGAAAAATAGTTGACTTTTAGTTGAAATACTGTATTAAATATAGTTTCATTACTAGTAGTTGCAACTAATAGTCAACTAATTAGTGTAGTTATAACTAACTATTTGTTATAAAAAATAGTTAACTAAAATTATTTAACTTTTGCCCATCATGAGTTGTAACTGATAGTTAACTAATTTGTTTAGTTGCAGATAATTAGTTAACTAAAATTTAGTTAACTTTTGCCCATCACTACTCAGATTGCTCGTTGCTCAAATTTTCTCGTTCTCAAATTTAATGATAAAATCGCAAACGATCTCACACACGTGATCACAACAGCAGTTTTTCTCAGTCCTCAATGAACATGAAACAAAATCCTTTGAAAAGCTGATTTATAAATGTTATGGCTATAATTTACTGTATTTGTGGACTTGTGCTGCCATTTGTTGTGGACTTGCGCAACCAGCCCCGGAACTTTTTGATCGCATCTCATACAAAAACTGTGACTTTTTTCAAAAACGGGATCATGGAACTTCCTGAAAGATGGCAAAAGATAATCGACTATATCATTGATTAATGGCCAGCTTTTTCAATAAAATAAACGGTCTTGAAACTCACTGGATAAAACGCAGGGACTCTTTGAACAATCCAATATCTACGGGCTCTACTTAGCGCCATCTATGTTGTTCTCCGTTTCCGTGTGAAAGCCTAAGTTCGGGAACTTTTTGATACCACCTCGCAATAGGTTCAAGTCTCTGGTTACTTTTATTCTGTTATGTTCTATATCTTTGTTGTGATCCTATTATTTTCATTTCAAATTATGTTCATAAATTTGTTTGTATTGTGTTTTCTTTGTTTTAAGGGAGAGGAGGGGGGGGGGAAGAACGCCCTAGATCAGTCCTTCATAATTGCACGGCATTTATTCGTATTAACCTTTCCATTCTTTTCAAAGATAGAGTACAGAAATAAGATTATTTGAAAACATTAAATTGGATAGCAGTCTTTCAATAGTCTTTCTAGACTAACTAATGTTCTACTCTTTTCAATTGCAGGTAAAGTAGAAGTGCGTGCAAAACTATCTGAGGGCCGAGGTATTTGGCCCGTGATTTGGATGTTGCCTAAACACAGTGTACACGGTGATTGGCCTAAAAGCGGAGAAATAGACATCGCCAAACTGTTAGGGCATGAACCTTACACTGTACATATGACAGCGCATTATGGTATCGCATGGCACAATAAAGGGCAGAAAGATAAGACACATACCTTAAATGAAACATACAGTCAAAATTTTCATACGTTTGCTATTGAATGGAAGGAAGACGAGATCAAGTGGTTCATCGACGGGGACCATAAACACTCCATGACGAAAGCAGATGTCAATGCAGACCGCGGATTCACTTACCCTTTCAACGAGCATTTCTATCTGATAATAAATCTCGCTATTAGTGGAAGTTGGCCTGGACACCTAGATAGTTCCACATCATTCCCTCAAGAGATGGAAATCGACTATGTCAAAGTTTATAGCGCATGAACAGTTTTGGTGACCAGATGACATAAAAATATGGATTATTATTGATGGTTATTTTTTTTTCTTTTCAACTATGTCATAATAGTTTGATGTCGTTAAGCATTTGGTAATAATTTGATTCTCTTATGCGTAGAACCTTTATTAAAAATTTCAATGGCTAAAATATATTTGAATATTTTACATATGTTTCAAAAATAATAATAAAAAAACAGTCCCTGAAACTATAGATGCAAAGTTCTCTAAATAGCTACATCATCAGGCTGCAAAGATACAATATGCCTTCAATTTGATATTCCGTTAAAATAATCTTTTCTTGTAACGGTATGTCTGTGTAAAAATGAAATCCATTTATTAAATTTAAACCCAATTTTTAAAAAAATCCATAAATCTTAACCTTAAAATCTATCTTAATCCATAAAATCTTTCTCGTCAGAAATATACTTTTTCAAGTTTTCTACATAGTCCTTGTTTCAATTTTTTTCTGGTCTCATAAGTGCATTTTGTCTGTAATCATCTAAATTTTTCATTTTAAATTATGCAAAATATTTTGAACTTTTTACACAAAATTTTATGTATGACGTTGAAGCTTTCACTTCTTTCATTAACTGTATTTCTTGGGTTTCTAGATGCTGGATGGATTTTATGGAGAGCTTGTTGGTTAATGCTAACAAAAATCGATTCTTTCTTCGTTTAAGTGCTTCGTGTCCTTAAGTGATTTGTAGCTTAAATTTAATTTGCAATTTAAATACAGAGTGCATCAAAAACTTATACACTTTGCTTATTCATTAGCAAATGTCAATTAAATATAAGCAAGATTTAGAATTCAAAATAAAGAGGAGAGATGCATATTATTTTGAATCGTCGCTTGTGCTCAAACTGCTTGCCGTTCTGGTCTAGACACAGATGACAGTACAGTTCAACTGAGTTGCGAATATTATAAATCAGTCTATTTTGGATTTGGACATATCCTCTTTCACTATTAAAACTTAGTGTGCGGGAGATTTTCATCAAGATTGGCCCTGATATGACGATTGTAGTGAGGAGGTGCTTCAACTTGTTGGAAATAAAAATCCTCCTTATCCCCAAACGACTCGCAACGGAATCTTGTAATGTTTCTTATCGAATCCACATAAAGGAAGAAAATTACTGATCGCGATGCAGCGAAATAAATATAGTGTGCAACAAAAAAGAAAAATATTGAAGCTAATATCATTGTTTTGTGCTGAATTCTGATCATGGTGTTTACATAAAAAAGTACGGATTTTCAGAAGAACTCATTTAAATTTAGTCTTAAATAAAAGGTGGGTTCTTTGCGGTTTTTTATTTCAAGCACTTCCCTCTTAAAGGTCTAACAACAGTCAGCTAGCATACTCTGATTCAACAGAACAGTAATGTTTTTCCGTTCACGGTGTTCATCCTTGACTTCTCTGATAGGAAGAAATACAAGAGAGAATCTAAAAATTGCATCATCATACAGAAAAATTTTATTAATATATATTATTATTCTGTGCCGTTCTGAATTTTGGCAAATATACCCAGAACATTTATTAAAGAAGTACTAGAATTTTACTATGAAAAAAAGGACTCCTAAGGACTACATGTATAAATGTATAAAGATGGCGTAACTTAAATTATTACGAAAAGGATATATATAATAAACCCTCTCAGTAACCGTATAAGAAAATCTCTGTCTACCACTGATGCAAATGTATTAGTATAATATCGCATTTATAGACAATAATTCCCTGCATAATTATTTTTTTGTACAGGGCTAGCCAAAAGCCACTGGTCATATCTGTATTTCGGGAGTGGTGTGTGAAATGAATGATGTGACCTTGCTAGCAGGGAATAAGATAGATGTTCTTTCTTTTGGGACAGTTTTACAGAGGGCTGTTTCAGATAAACGTGGTAGACTTCCAAACCCTCTGGCTTGAGAACAGAACAATCCAACATCTTAAAACTTTGCACGTATAATTACTAGCCTTAAACCTTAATTTTCATGTGATTACACGTTCATTGGCAAACACAATGACTAAAAACATAGCCGAGTTTTGAAAAGGCTACGTAAAAGCTCTTTCCGACAACGGATATATTGCTTCAGTAATTGTCAAGAGGTGCAAAGCTGCAGGAATTGTGATATACATAAGAGCCGTGAATGGCATACTCGCAAATCTAAGAAAATCCAGCAGTCTTGCCAAGCACACGTGTGGAAAAAGTGACCCGTCCCAGCAGACCACCCGCAAATGTACAGATAAAGACAGATAAAGCGAATGACGGAACAGGAGAACCCTCCAACACAGAGGGTCATGGCACAGAAAGCAGGAATGTCATTGACAAGTGTTAACAGAACTATTTAAATATCACACCGATTTTCATAAAGCTCATGTTCATGCTCTCAGACCTCATCACATTGCGGAACGAAAAACAAACGCCAGAAAGCTTTATGAATGACATCTCAGTGGGGAAAAATGGAAGTTCATAGTCAACTTGATGAGGCCTGGATTTATTTGAACTCTTCTGAAAATGTGCGCGCAATATCTTCTCGTTAAGTAGACGCGAAGGGCCGAGCAGATTGGGTTCGCATGTGTCGTGAAAGTTTCCCAAAAGGCTTTATGGTTGTTGCAGGTCACTGCTCAAGGGGACGACTTACACTTCACCGGGTGGAGAAAAACGTCAAAATTAATGCGAACTGTTATCAGGAGAATATATTGGAGCCATTATAAGTTATTAGGAATAAATCCCTGTATTGTACGGGAGGGACATCAAGAACCTGTTAATAGATCAAGATAAGGCGTCGAGCCACACCGCACGTTCAACCCAGAACTACTGTCGGCAGATGGATACTGTAAGGAGTTATGGAGCAGTATTTCGCTTCCTGTTCTGCAAGGAAGTTTGTTGCAATGGAAATTACAATGCAGGGTAATTCTAGACGTCAAGGGAAACACATCGAACACAACCGTTGGCGGAGGAAAGGGTTTACATGATATACCACGTGACTAAAGTCTTCCAAAATTATCTGAAACAGCTTTCTGTAAAGTTTGGCCGCCATCTTGAAATCCGCTATTAGAGTCAAGGTTCATTTTCTTAAATGGAAAAGGGGCCATCTGGCATATCAAATAACATCCAGGAGTTCATTTTTGCAATCGGAATTCAATTATCTGTCGTGGTTCTCCACTTATTAACAAAGCATTGACACTGTACCATTGTCTGTTGCAGATAATTGGAGGTGTCACTACTGAAGGAGGAGAGGATTGAGCTAGTCCTGATGTCCGGGAACGCCCCTACCGTACCATTGCTGCTGATTTCAACGCCCGGCAGCCCGAAAGAGAACCAATCGCGCACAGTACCGTCGCATATATGATATCACATCTCAGAGATATGGGACTGTTGAACATAAAACTCATACAGGCCGGCCAAAAACATCAACAGATGAGACAATCTCAACAATGGTGTTGGCAGCATTTGCAAAGAGTCCCCACAACGCAGCACAAGACGGCTTGCAGTTGAGTGTGGACTTAGCCAATCACCCATAGCACGGATTCTGCGTACCAACAAGTGGCATCCATTCAAAGTTCAGATGCAGCTAAAACTCTCCGAGAATGATCCAGATAGACGTGAGGAGTTTTATACCTGGGCTCTGGACAACTATCCGGAGCATTTCTAGTGTTCAGTGGTGAGGCAAATTTGTATGTCCACGGTGATGTGAACCGTCAGAATATGAGATGGTGGAGCGATACGAACTTCATTGGACTGATCCATCCACAGTCGTTGGTGATGTCAAAGTTATAGTATGGTATGGGACACGGGTATCCGTTTAATTGGACGGTTTTCATAGACGATACCCTAAATGCTGATGAGCACCTGCGAACGACTGTGCTCCCGTCAATGTTGACTGAAGATGGCGGTTTTCCAAGTTTTTTTCCAGCAGGATGGTCAGCACCACACCACGGGCGTAATGTCCGTCAATGGCCGGATGGGCAATTGCCTGGTCATTCGATTGGCCGGCGGGGTAACCGCGCTCCTCAGATCGCTAGATTTTTACCTGTGTGACCACTTGAAACAACTTGTGTATGTTGTGTTAATCCAAAGCAAACGTCACCAGCGGCAGCGCATCCTACAGGCCTATGATAGCATTACCCCGACGTTCTTGTGCGCGTGCATAATGAATGGATGAAATGCCTTGAGCTCTGTGTCCTGCAGCTGGGACAACACATTAAACACATCCTTTAGCTCCTGCAACCCAGTTTTCGGTGTATGTTTTTGTTTGGAAAGTGTCAATGTTTTTTAATAACTTGTGAACCATAACAGATAACTAAAATCCGATTGCAGTAATGAACTCCTGAGAAAAAAACTGATGTTATTTGATATGCCACATGATCCACTTCCCATTTAAGAAACTAAACCTTGTCTTACATGTATTACATACACCCTTGTACAAATTAATTGAAACAAAGCATGTTTTCGGAGACATTTTTTCATGAATTTTACTGCTTTCGAATAGAACACAACAATGCGGATGTAATAGGATCATTTCACATCCTTTCAGGACCTAGCCCCTTGTCTCACATCCAAAGTTGTGAAGAAATTGAACGATGATTTTCATTTTCCCGACCTTACTTCTAGCGACAATCACCTATTTCTCCACATCAAAAGATACTTAAAGGGCAACTGACATCAAAATTTTCGATACTATAAAATTAAGTAAAGAATTAAACAAAATTGCATAAATGCATAATGCATAATTTAATTTCGAAAACTTTTATTATTTATTTAATAAAATGAACAAATATCCGCTATATACTGAGCAGGGCGAAAAATATTCTTCAGATAGGGGGAAGTTGATGACGTCAGACGAGTAAAAAGGAGTTTCCAGTCCTGTAGTCATTACCGCTGAAGCCTCATTCATTCAATGGAGGTCAATCTGAGATCAACTCGAGAAAAATGTATCAGCCTTGCAATCTTTATGATCCCTTTCTTGTCACCTAAATAGTTTCCCAAAACGGAGTAACATGGAATTCTGTGGATGCGCGCGCAATGTCAACTATAAAGATTCAACCAGACCCATTTTCAAGGCAACTCAATTGTTGTTCACTCGAATAGAATCAATAGGATATAAAAGGAGAGCGGGGCGCGCTGGTGATGATTCCGTTGCTCTGAACTAAAATTATAAAAAAATTCTAAAAAATTATCACCTGTTAAATTTTGCAGTATATATATATATTGGAAAAAATAACTGCCGTGTTATTTTTCTGGGAATTTTTTCAGACTAATTTTGCTGTAAACATCTTTTTTTTTAAATCTCTCATAAAGATGTCAATTTACATAGAGCTGTTTATTAGTAAAATGGAAAAACGACCTCCTCTTTATTGATTTTAAGTTAAAAGAATACTCAGATAAAAATCTTAGACAAATTTTGAACAGAAATATGCAAACAGTTTATTCAGGAATTGGAATAAGATAGGCTATATAGAATTTTTTTATGTTTTATATTTTTTAACTACAGGAAATTCGTTTAGCGTATTTTTTACCCTTAAACGATGTAGGGTAGTTAAAAATATAAACACGTATGTGTTTGTATATGTGATAAGATAAAAGTATAGTAGTCTCATTGAGATTGTAAATATCAGTCCGTTAGAGGAGGGGGGGGGGGGGTATGGTGGGCGCAGCCCCTCAGTCTTTAAAAAATAAATTCAAATTAATTCTTTCCTTGGCCGCATGATCAGTCATCGCGCGATGTGCAGAAGTGAACATCTGAGCGGTAAATTCTTCGAAGGAGAAATAAAAAACCGAAATCACGATACCATAGCTGAATAAATTTCGACGTTTGTCTATTTTCTTTTATTTAGAGTCTTTTCCTAGAAAAAACGTAGGTTTACCTATTTATTCTTAAATGTACTCTTCCTGTTTTGCATATGCCAAATAGGAAGAGGAATCGTAGTACTTGTAACATGTGGGAAAGGCACTTAATTGACTCGGCGGTTGATTTGAGCAGTTGCTCATATTGTGCAACAAACGTCGAAGTTCATTATGCCGTTTGTTTTCACAAATGAAGAATATGCGGACATTCATTTTCTTCTTATTCTTATTCCTTGTATCATTTTAGTTTTGTTTTTTAGTTCAATGTGATGTTCTGTCAGTATGCAGAATAAAAGTGATCTGCACTCTCAAGTGTTTTATTTATTTGCTTTAACAACTCTACAAGAAAATTTTCAAACGTCGATATCTCACACACGATCGAAACTATCGAAACTAGATGTAATGTTTATAGGACAGTTTTGTTCCATTTGAACCATACAGTGTTCCTAAACAATTATATTGGATAAGTTTGGGTCACCCTGTATAAAATAGATAAAGAGAAAAATAAAATAAATTATTAGAATGATAGAAATTTTTATAAAGAAAATTATGAAGTAAATGATATAGAAAACTTTAATTGAGACTTTATTTTAAGAGATGTATTAAAAGGGCAATTGACATCAAAATTTGACATATATATTTTTTGTGCTAAAATTATAGAGGACATTGAAAAAAATTAATTCTGCATAAAAAGTTTTCAAATAATAGTGATATTTAATTTTAGGAGTTATTTAATTTAAAAGGATTAACAGCTATATCAGCACAAATGACGTCTGACGATCAAGCCGCTATCTCGCACAAAGATTAGTATAAAGATTCGGGCACGCAGAAATCGATCTATCGCGGCAAGCTGGCGATGGCAACATTGCATCATCCATGTCACACTTACGGCGATTTGTCGCAGCGAACCAGTCTTGATCGCGGCGAGCAGCGGACCCTTTGTACAAAATTACAAAATTATCACGCAGTTGGAGCGATCAGTTCGGTGAAATGAGGGAAGAAACGGAGGTACTCATAGAAAAAGCGAGGAAATACGCATATTTGCTGCCAGACATACGGAAATACTGGAAAAACCTATCTTCATATGATGACACTTCACGACAAGAGGAGAAGAGAATATAATAATATATTCAAGATATACTTTAAACAAATCGTGAATTTAAAGAGAAAAGGGAAGGAAAAATTTGAGTTGAATTTTCATCAATTTATTTGAGGGTTTAAGGAGAATTCCCCTGCTCTGCCAATTGAGCTGATTTATGACTTCAAGAAGTTTGTCACATCACCGGATACGTTCGGCGCTTACAGTTAGTTGAATGTGACAAACTTTTTGGCCGGAGCTATACATTTCATACTTCAGTTATTATAAGCCCTTATTCAATATTACCGATGTACAGCTCCGGCCAAAAAGTTTATCATATTCAACTAAGCGCCGAACGTATCCGGTGAGGTGACAAACTTTTTGGCCGGAGCTGTACATTTGGACACATTGTAATAGCGTGGTGATTCATTGTCCGCGATAGCTCAATAGTTATAGCATTGCCAGAGATAAGCAAAGTCCCTGGTTTGAGTCCGCGGAATTTTCCCTCCCTTTTCTCTTTGTATTCATGATTTGTTTGAAGTATATCTACACTACTGTACATTCTACAGTATATTATTATCTTCTCTTTGAGAACTTTGTTTTTTGTTTTTTTTTTGATAAGACAGGGTTGATAAGACGAAGTAAATTATTATTTTTTTTCCTATTTTTATTCTGTGAATTGTATAATGTACAGTCGGGTGCAAAAAGGTTTTTACCTGCTCCGTAGGAGCTGAGCTTACCGGATGTTGTTCGGTTGCAAAATCAGGTACTTGTACTGATAGTCAAGGCAGATTAGAATGGACCTGTCCTTTCTGAATGAAAATAGGGTAGCAGGTATATGCTTTGGATGTGCTCGTCACTTGCTCTCTGCTGACAATAATAAGCGATAGCGGCTGACAGCAGCATCGTTAAAGTCTCTGCCTACTGCCTCGAATAGCGGAGTTCGAATCCGATGTGGATAAGCATTTTTTTTTGTGTTCATTATCGCATTTTTAATTTCGTTTAAGTTTTAAACAGTGTATGTAAAGAACACCATAAACAGATTAAAAGTTTTCATCCAAGTGTGCAATTTGATCTGCTTATTTGAGGGTTTAAAAAGCTTTTCATGTTAATTGTCATGTCATGCTTTATTCTATATTTTAGTTTTCAATAAATATGCACTAATTCATATCACCGTTTCTTTATCAAAAATCCATTTTTGTTCAAATCATAAATATTCTCAACTATTAAAATATATAATCATACGAGGGGCGATTGATAAATAAGGTCTTCATGGCTGTAACTTTTTTTGTAATGCACCATTCACTTTTCGACTTAGTCCCCATCCCTTTCCACGCATTGCGCCAGCGCGTGACTAGCTGGATGAACCCGTCGGAGAGGAATTCCGGAGTTGTTGTCGACACCAGGATTGAATGGTAGCTTTGGACCCTCTTCTGGAGTACGTTAACGTCCGCCCGCACAAGAATCACCACACACCAGAGGCGTTGCAGCGCCTACAGTTCAAAGATGAAAAATTGCAGTTCAAAAATGAAAGACTTTCACCACTTCCCAAAGAAGAAAGAGCCCCTTAAGGGACATGAGTGGGTTCTGACGGCGAGGTAAACGAGCCTGAACTGCAAAAGGATTTCGATTGACTGCTATTTGAACAGACTGAAAAGTCTGCACTTTATAGTAAATATTCATGGTATTTCTACGAAAATCAATTATTATTTATTTTCTAATATTATTTCCGTTGGTTTTGGCATAACTGTCGTTGATTACTTTATATACACCAAAAAATGAGACTTGTAACGTTTCGAGCACTCTAAAGAAAATTGGCTTAACTTATCTCTTGATTACGCGTATAATTATATCGATACTGAGCACCATTTATGTTACATTACTAACCAAATAGATTAGTTTATTATTAATAAAACAAAAATTCTCAACAGAACAGCCAAAATAATCTTTTTGTCAACATAGTTGATCACGTGACGTAAAAACTTGCCTAACCTCGATGCTAAGATAAAACTTAAGGGAATCGTCCCATAGTAAGCATGTTCCACTGGACACCTGAAAAAAGCAATCTCATTGGATTGAAGTATTGCAAGGAAGCCGAACAGCTTTGACCTAGGTAAAAACCTTTTTGCACCCGACCGTACATCATAGTCCGCGTACCGACTAAGTGAGCAGCATCCCCTTCATAATTTCCGCATTTTTTAAGGTAGAAACTTGAAATTCGGAATGTAGCTTACTATGGGCATATGCACCGTCACTATTTAGTTTGGTTTTGATTAGCCCACTGGGATCGGAGTTTCGGGGGTAAAAAGGTCTACGTGTAGTTTTACATATAAATGAGTGAAATTCGGTATGCAGATTCCTCTAAGCAAGATCTCCATTACTATGATGTTTTGGGCCGATTTGACCCAATGGAGTTGTGGAAGTGGCAGTTACTTGGTCTCTAGAACTATG
>JAHWFO010035475.1:0-28116 GCA_023313115.1 Rhysida immarginata | reverse complement strand
CAACAATGGTATCAACACGCAATTCACAAACACTCTGCACGGACCAACAATATATATCTCATGACCAACAATGCAAATAAAAGTTTGTGCAACCATAGGTATCAACAATGGTTTCAACACGCAATTCACCAATAACAATGAGCACAGAATGATGATGTAATGTTAAAGCAATCTTTCCAAGAATTATAACAATGAACATAAAATGATGATGTAATATGGATAAGTTTCAATTTGTAACAATGCATAGAATTCCTGTTATTCAGGCTTTTCTTAGAAAAGAGAGTTCTTAGTACCTAACAATTTCTTGAAAATCTTTAAAAATGATCAGTGACTGGAGATAATGGAGAGTTAGCAGACTATTGAGAAAGAGTGGAAACACGACAGAGGAAGCACTCCTTTAGCTCCGAGATGTATTGAGCAAATGAGAAGCAAGTAAATAGATCAATCGGCGACCGCTAGACTGCACAAAGTGATGAATGGCCAAGTTTTGCTTCAACACATTGAGAGAAGAGTGGAAATTGCAACAACACTGGGTATACATCTGAGGTAAGATTATGTGAGTAAGAAATTATTGGAGAGGTCCAGCCATTGTGAGCCTTTAAAAAAATTTTATTCGAGTTTTCATTAAGAATTTTTACTGTATTAATTCTAAGCATTTTCATGTGTTTATTTTTAAGATACTGCAAAATTTAATTTAATTTTTTGAGATTGTTCTGTTTACATCCAAGTGTAATTATCCCGGGCAACGCCGGGTACCTCTGCTAGTAGCATATATAAACCCTGAAATCTCTGTAAGGAATTCCAAAAGGCCATCTTTTTCGAATACTGGATCTCCTAGCTCCTCGTTTCCCTTGTCCCTCGTCAATCAACAATCGTCCTGATAGGAAAGGACTCCATGTTATCCTCTGGATGATTTAACTGGGTTTCATCTGGCTTCTTTAACTTGCCTAGTTCAGTGCACTTCCACTGGTTACTCTTTGGACTAGTATGACAGTGGAAGCATTGCTTTCGGGCCGCTCGTTTCGTTTTCCCTGCACTGTTCGATTGTCGATTGCAAGGAATTCAGTCGGCACCCACTGTTGCTACTGTACTGCACGACGGCTTCACTCGATGGACGATTCCCCATCATAAATTAGGGTAAAATCATGCCACCATGTGATTACACGTATCTATTTATTTATTTTTGAAAGATTATTTAATTTGCTTAAAGTGTTGTTGCATGATGACAGTGTTAAATGCACGTGGACCATTGTGCGTTCATTGTAAATGTCTAATTATGGAACATAAACATGATGGTGATGGAACATGCACATCATTTACATCATCAACTGAAATGTTATCACGTTTTAATGAAAATGAAACTTTTAAATGTATAAATGCAAGTATTTGAAACTTTGTTATTAATAAAAGGTTTAAATAATAAGTAGTGGTTTATTTCATTAGTGTTAGACAATCACAAGTGTAATATATGACAGGCTTATATGTAGCATAAAGCGTAGCATAATTGAGATGGGTCTGTAGCATAAAATAGCATAATTCATATGGCACTGTAGCATTTTTCGTTTTCAAAACCTGGCAACACTGATATAAAAGGTGAGAGCCCTTTAATTTGTAATCATTCCTGTATAATGAAATGAGCATCAATTTCTGAAGCGTTCTGTGCAAGGGTCCATTATTTCATCATAATCTTTGGCTAAACCATTTCAAACTAAGCATGTACTGTTGAAGCGGACAATTAGCAAAAGTCTATTGAAAACCATAGGCCTAATAGAAATTAAACATTGATAATATAGGGCATAAGTAATTACATCCGATATCTTAGTATTGAAAGTATCCAATGGTATCATTATGGTATAATTAAAATAATTACCATTGAACCAATTTCGGCAATCATTAATTTCTCGTTGTATTCATTCATGACACGTCATTCCAAATTGTTTGATATACTACTTTATGCCATAGCGTAGCATTAAAAGTTCTAATAGACCATCATGGTTCCACTAAACAACGTATCTTTGACCCACTTTGGATTATCTTTAATTTTACATAGTATTCGTTCATTATACGTCATTCCAGGATATTTGATATATTACATGCCATAGCCTAGCATTGAATATCCCAATAAGCCATCATGGTTCCACTGAACCATATCCCATAAAATCAATCTGGACTATCATTAATTTTACGTTACATTCATTCCAAGCTGTTTGATAAATTACCTGCTATAGCATAGCATTGAAAGTTCCAGTAGACAATCATGGTTCCACTAAACAACGTATCATGGAACTAATTTACACTATTATCAATTTTACCTTATATTCCAAGCTTCATGATATATTACATGCTATAGCCTAGCATTAAAAATGTTTACTGGACCGTAATGGTACCACTAAACCACGTACCATTTAACCATCACGGAAGGCAATCACGTCCCTTCACTTAATTCCCAAGTCTCTTCTCTGCTTTAGCTATGAATTGCCAAAGAGAGAGAACAGTATTGATCAGTGCACATGCTATTTATACATGGAATTGTATAGTGAAAAACGTGGTTCTCTCTGTTATTTGTGACCTTTTACACCGGAAGTAGTTCATCGATTTTTTTTCACCAACGAACTCTGTCTTCCGATTTACCTAAGTTCTCGAATGGTGAAAACTGAAGTCTAAAATTCGGCATTACGCGATCACGAGAGAGCCACTCCGAAATCGACACGAGCGGGGAAGAAAGAAAGAGGACAGGGTGAATGTTGGCAGCAACGGGGAAGTTCAGGTATTCAGGACGGCCTCCACGTTGGAATAAAAGCCAAACATAAAGGACGAGCATTCCAACGGAGTCGACGTCGCAAATGACCGGGCGAAAGAAATTGGATGCTAACGTCGGCAGCAAGGAAAGTTTCTTTCGGAGAACGTCGCGACAGCGACGATGTGAAAGCAGCCGGCGAGGGAGAGGACTCCGACTTTCGCAAGGCAGACTGCGAGCGAGGACCCGAATTCACTACTGGTTTCGACGATGCGGAATGGCAGCAACGTTTATCGAGAGGGATTGACCGTGTCTTAACGGAGCTGTGCAGCGCGACAAGCCCCGTCGCCACACAAGGAGAGAGCAAGGGAAAGTTGCCGTCTTCTAGTTCACCACCGACGTCTAATGGATTGTTCCCGTCGGAGGAAAGCGAAAGCAGTGTTCTTCGCCACATATTATCGAGGTATGAGTGGGCTCTGTCTTTTTACGAACTTAACCATTTTGTTTACGCGAGGGCAACATTAAATGTCACCTTAGTTCATTCGACCGTATTAGAGTCTCAGTTAATGCTTTATCAACAAACTTTTACGGATGACGCCATTGGCCTCGACGTTGGAGACGCGGTTCTCGGTATTTATCCCTTTTCCCTCGGAGCCTATTTTCTAAGAGGTGCAGGGGGATTTATACGGAGGCCGTGAAATTTTTTCCACGTAATCTTAAACGTGAACTTTTGCCGTTACGTTAAGCGTAGCTCGAAACTTTGAATTTACCAAACAATTGGCATCACGTGAACGAGACGTTGCTTCGGAACTTTTTGTATCTTCGTGACAAGTGTATTAAAAGCCGAGAGAGGCGTAGTGCGGAGACTTCAATGGGACGAATTGTTATAATACAAGTTTACGATATGATTCATTCTTCTCAGTGGATCTAAAGGTGATTTTGCGATTTCGTTTCATCTGCAGGGGAGCAGCTATCGTCTACGCAGCGGCTTCGCAGGATCGTCAGAAAAGAGTAACGTCACGACCCGCCTGTGAGTGCTGTGCGTAATCAACCTTGATAAGGTGTATTTCTTCATGTGTGTGTATTGCACCAGATTGATGACAGAGTGTGGGGCATTATATGAGCAGAATGGTATGCAGGTCGCCTATTTGATTGTATGTCTTTTTAAAGGCGATTGGTGGTTTGTGTATTACCAGTGTAATATGGGGCAGTGTTCGTTCTACGTAGCATTACAATCAAGAGAGCGTTAACCTTATAGAGGTATGCATTCCATGCCTTATTTGCTTAACTACAAAAGTTTAGTGTGATATTTAGAATTTTGTGCTATGGTGTGTTTTGTGATTTTGTGCCTTGTAAGGTCAAAATTTATCGTGTGGTGCCTACTTCAAGTTTTTTCCAGAGCAACAATATCCTGGGGACTTTTTCACAGCGCCATCCGTGTACATCACTACAGCCTTCTCAGCAACTTCATACATCTAAGAGTTGGACATAACCCAGGTGGTTCAGCGAGTCATCTTCGATCTCTTCGTTCATCGAACTTTTCGTATTTTACTCTCAGCCGTCAGCGCGGAACTGACGAAAGACTTTTTACGCAAACCATCGACACGAATCGACGTTGCTAATCCTGACTCGAGTTGAGTCTGCTTCTTTCACATAGCAGACTTTAAGACTTGTATTTATTGGATTCCAATTTTGTGCAACACTTCCACTGCAAGTTTAATTTATTTTGACTTTTTATTTAACGGAAACGTTTTTACTTTCTTTTTGTGGCAGTGCCACCTGCTTCGATTTCTTTGCAATTCTGATCAATAAAATATTGATTAATAACTTTTTACGTTCCTAATCTCTTGTTTATTTTTACTTTATATATATATAAAAAGATTCTTCAGGAATGTTAAAAATTGCGTTACTTCCAAATAGAAAAAACATTTCTAGCAAGAAAATAATGGATCCAAATAGATCACTAACTGGCAAAGACAAATAGAGATAATTAAAACATAAAGTCGACAAATGAGAAGCGCAATATCATTGTGTTGCACATCAACTCAGTGTCAAAAACATTAATAAAGAAAAAATAATGCATAAAGTATTAATAGAAAAATATAGGAATAATCAATAAACAACAGGATAAAATGTTTGTACATAAAGTGCAACTTGAATATAAATGCACAAAGCATTTGGAAAGTTTATCAATCGTACATAAAGCACAAATTGAATACTAATGCATGAAGCATTTGGAAATTGAAATATTCTATATAGAGGTTTTTCATTGACGTCATCAAACGTCAGCTGTTTGCCATATTGGTGCACCACCGCTGCTTTCTGGACAAATGTAGGATTTGCGCTCGCGCTGGTGCACCAGTATAGCCGCTTCATTGTTGCGACGTCACATGAAAACTGTCCATTCAGTAAATAAAAGGCAATGTTCATATGGGTGTGCCCTATAGAGTCAAAAACTACTCGATCGATTTCGCTGAAAATTTCACAGTTTGTTCTTATTAGTGCCGGGAATGTTTAGAGAGTGGATTGAATGAAATCGGATAGATCACATTGGTGTTTTTGCATTTAGTATGAAAGAGACTTAGATTATATTTTTTTGCCTGCGTGTGCGAACAATCAACCCGTCGTGTTTGCGTCAACAATCGCTTGATCGTGTTTGTCTATTGCGTCAACAATGGTGGACGCAAGAGACAGGCCCGAAGCCGACGCGATCTAAACAAGCCGTGGCATTATTTTTTGTCACATTATGCAAACAGATGGATTTTGTGACATCATGCAAAAAGAAATTTAAAAAAAAATACGGAATTTAATTTTAACTGGCGGACCCGGCGAAGCTTTGCTATTGCTAAATCTGTAAATATAAAATAACATGTGCTGACTGATTGACTGATACATCATCGCCGACCCGAAACGCTGAAGCTATTAATATGATGTAGTTTTGTTTTATAATGTAGAGACTCCCTTGAAGCTAAGAAAGGATTTTACGAACTTCATCCCTTGAGAGCGTAAAATAGCAGATGTAAGGTTGTATGAAAATCCGTCATTTTTTTAATATTAAATCAATGATTAAATCCATGAAAATTAGTATTTGGTACTTTGGTAAGATATTTAGAAAGACGCGTTTCATGATTTATGGAAATTTATCCTTTGCAGGAGTAATCTAATTAGCTTCAGTTGTTTCAGCTGAGTGATGATTGTAACAAAATTACTTTCCAAATCACAAAATTACTTTCTAAATCATAGTCAAGGTCGCGTTCCAGAGCGGCATCTAAATCGCACCTTGTGGAAAGAAAGCAGGCAACCTTTCATAGGAATACACGCTTATCACAGTCATTGTGTACAAGTTTAATTTTTGAACGCGAAAATGCTACACTATTTCGTACCAGGATATCAGAGTGGTTATCAATACAGAAAAAATGATGCAAAGAGACACTTTTTTAAAGCGACGGAGACATTTTTACCGTTATGGAAGGATAAAATTTAATTTGTAGAATTCATTTCTTCACGAGAATGACAAATCAAATGTTGAAAAGTAAAACAGCAACAAAAAATTATAGGAAATTAAGAAAGTTGCAATAAAAAATTTCTTTTATTTTTATTATGCGCTGCTTTTTTTATAATATATGTATTCAAATACACTGAACACAAAACTATGTGCACAATAATTAAATAACTGCCTATCAGACAAGTACAAAAAGAAAACATTGAATAAACATTATAGATCTACTGATGATGCCGGAATGATTGTTGTCACCGAGCATTTAGAAGATTTAGATATTTATAGAGATATGAAATATCTAAAACACGTATTTATAATGCTTTACGATAGCTAAAAGATCACAATCCGCTATATAGTGACGTAAAAATTGACAATAATGAACGAATAAATCAAGAAGATATTATCCAAGTAGTACAAAAAGAAACAGAAAACAATGATGGTTCTGAGGTCTAACATGAAAGTGGATACGTATCAATTGGAAATGTTTCAAGAATCTTACGTGCTTCATGGCATCAAGGTAACAGCGCCATATTTTCCGCCAAGTGCGCTGCCTTAGTTTCAGAAAAAAAGTTAGAGCTGCTATGATATCACCAAACATGAGAACACAATTGATATTTAATGGCAATATGATTGAAGGAAACTCATTATATTTTTCGATTGTAAGCCTTACCAAGCACATGCCCAATGCTTATCCCATTGATGAAGATGGCGTTTCTAGAAGTACGCCATTTTAATGTCATTAAAGATGGCTTTGTTGCTTATAATCATCATATTAGCATCGACTTTGCTAGAGATTCACCTTACTTCGGTTCTCTGAAAGACAATGCAAATAGAAGCGAACTTGGAATAACTTTAAGAGTTGCGTTTCAAGCCCTATTTGATAGTCACAGTGCTGGAATATTGATAGCTAGATCACAATCATTTGGAGTGTCTCAAATATTACTTTACTAATTCTCACTCATGCGGTGAAAAGGGATCAAAAGAAAATAATGGTAAAGCTTGTATTATTGAATGTGATAATAATAATGAACTTCTAAGAATATGTAAACGTTCTACTGGATCACGCAATGAACCGTACACGTTAGACTACACTGATGTTAGGGTTAAAGAGGAAGTGATTGATGAAGTTCCTGAAAAACCACAAGTTAGAAACAGAACACAGCAAAATGATTTTGTTGTACATACATCAGTAATGTTACTCATTGATCAAGAACAACAAAATGTTGAGGATGAGCTTGAAATGTCCGAACAATTGAATAAAGTAGTTCGAAAAACACGTCATATTGTAAATGAAGCTCATGAATTAAAATCCGAAGAATTTGCCTGCTTTTACCTATTCCCTTGTGGGAAGAATGGATTGAAGGAACGAAGACCGGTGAAGATAACACCTTTAGATTACTATCAATATCGAATATTAGACAATGATGCCAGGTTCCAATGCATAGAATACCTTTTCTATGCATTGCCAATGCTTGAATATTATAGGGTCAAATCAATGATTTCAGCTTGTGGAGAGAAACTGAAGGTCCAGATGGGCAAGTAGAAGATGTCCACTTGCATATGAATAAACTGAGAGGCTCTTCTTCGTATTGGAGATCAGCATTAAGTGACTTGATAGCCCAAATCAGATGCGAAGGTTCACCAACATACTTCAGAACTTTCAGTTGTAATGATCTTAATTGGTTTGATATGAGAATAGCACTTTTAAAAGCTAACGGAAGGTCTGATGTAGTTCCAGCCAGCTTTGATATTTTTGAAACACAAATTTTAGTAGCAAAATATGCTGTAATAATAATAAGTCGACATTTTATGGTGCATGTGAATGCATTAATAAAGTTCATCATAAACAATACAGAGCTATTTGGAGGACGTGTCACTGATTTTTGGTCGCATAGAATTTCAAAACCGAGGTAGTCCACACTTTCATATGGTTCTATGGATGGAAAACCATTCATCTTTCGAAACGCCCGAAGGTATTGCCCAGATAGACAGAGGTTCTATTGTTCTTGTGAATTACCAGACGAAGAATCTGAACCATATGCACTGGGAAAAAAATGTCAAATGCATAAACACACAGCAAGAAAAAATACCAAACATCTATTGCTTGCAGATTTTGTTTTCCAGGGCCAGTTTGTGAAAAAAAAATATAGCGGTTCATTCATCAAAATAGTTCACTAGAGGAGGTGGTAGAATATGCGTTTTGTAAAGTCGTAGAGAAGATGCATGGGTCAATTATTGCAATCCCATATTGCTAAAGCTATGAAAAGGAAACATGGATATACAACATGTGGGTCTAATGAAGCCATAGCATTTTATGTTGCTAAGTATATATCCAAAGTAGAGCCAACGGAATTACATCAAGGTGTAGCGCAAGCAATTCGCCAAATTCGTCGTGATGAAACAAATATTTTGCGAAAATTATTTAAAATATATATGAGAATATTGAAAGAAAGACACGTTTCTGCATGTGAGGCTGTATTTCGTTTGGGTCATTTGGAAATGAAGCATAGTTCAAGACAAAGTTTATTTCTCAATACTCGTAAACTTGAACATCGATACCGAACGATTGAATTTGACAATCAAGGTCGTGCTACTGGCTATCGCAAAAATATCTTCACGAGATACAAAAATCGTCCAGATTCAAACCAAAATCACGACTACGACAACATGTGTCTTACTGTATTTGCAAAGAGATTTGCGCCACTTTACAGATCCTATCAACAAGACTTAGATCGAAATGTAGATGGTGATACTTATGAATCTGAATAATTGCAAAGAAGAACGATTATTAATTGTGAGGATGAAAGCTAAATATTTGCTAGATAAAAATGTGCGAGTTCCATATTTTACAGTTTCTACTGAACCTGAGAGTTATTATTATATTTTATTGCAACAATATACGAGGCATGTTTTTTAAGTAAGTACCGTTTTGCGATTCCGCCGTCGCAGCGCTACGGTCGGCGTTCCGCGCATGCGCGCTGGTTAACTACATCTCTTGTCTACGCACTGACGCCATTACAGTCTGATTCTTCATTGTATACGTTGTTTACTGAGTGTTTAAGATGCCTCCGACAATCGTGAGTCCCGCCGATTGTGAAGTACGGGCTGTTATACGATTTCTTAGTGCTAAAGGCGTAAAACCGATCGATATTCATCGGAATGGCGACATTCATCATCACCCAAAAAAGTGAAGTTTAAGCAAACAATTTCTGCCCGGAAAATCATGTGCACAGTTTTTTGGGACAGAAAAGGAGTATTGCTAGTGGAGTTTCTGCCTCGTAATGAGACAATCAATGCAGCGTCTTATTGTGAGACATTGAACAATCTGCGTCGTGCAATCCAGAACAAAAGACGTGGCAAGTTGAGTAAGGGTATCGTTTTGCTGCATGACAATGCCCGTCCAAATGTGGCTAATCGGACCAAAGATTTCATCAAATCTTTTAAATGGGAAACTCTAGATCATCCTCCATACACCCCTGATCTGGCGCCCAGCGACTACCATTTGTTCCTGCACTTGAAGAAACACCTGGGTGGTCAGCGTCTTCAAGACGATAACGAAGTCAAAACATTTGTGATACAGTGGTTAACAAGTCAGGCGGCAGAATTTTATGAGGAGGGTATTCAAAAACTGGTGCCACGTTATGACAAGTGCCTCAATATTCACGGAAATTATGTAGAAAAGTAGATTAAGGTACAGGCTTTCATGTAAAAATAAAATTATTGCGATATCTTTGCACGTCTTTTTTTAATTCCAAAACGGTACTTACTTAAAAAACATGCCTCGTATGCCTTATCGTGATGAATCAGAATGAATCGGTGAATGTAGTAATGCTAGAGAAGCATTTATTGCACGAGAGCAACAATTACAACAAACAAGTAGGTACATGGAAACATTTAGAGCACGTGATAAACAATTGGAAAATGCATTCAATCAAATGCATGCATTACAAATATTAGATAATCCAGAATCAATTGAAAATGAATATGAAGATTGGGCAAAACAATGTGCACAATTATAGCTCAAGATGCCATCATTGATAATACAAGAAATGAGAAAAATGTGGACATGGAAAAGATTACACCTACAGATATTTATATAACAACGGGTCTTCCAAGAGAGCTGGAAATATTTGTGGGTGCAAAAGTTATGCTTAGGTCAAATATTGATATTTCAAAAGGGTTAGTTAATGGTTCAATTGGGTTTACTGTTGAAATAATTTGGCCAGTTTTTGCCAGACAGCAACAGCATCAACATAGTATTCTAGTGGTTGGTATCAATTTTGATGGTATTGGTGATCATGAGATAGAGCCCATTGAAAAAGAATTTGATGCCAAATTTAGCTATGGTACCATCCAACAAAGAATGTTGCCATTGGTACTCTCTTGGGCTTCAACTGTTCATAAAATGCAATGATGCACAGTTGAGTGTGCTGTTGTTGATTTAGGACCAAATTTATTTGCAAGTGGGCAGGCTTACGTTGCTTTGGATAGAGTAAGGTCGTTAGATGGATTACAAATAGTGGAGCTGGATTGTGGTAAGCTGATTGGTAAGACACCATGCAATAATGAGACATTGACAGATGGAACGATTAAGGTCACTTCTTCGTGAAGATTAACTGTATTTTTGTGTGTACTGTATTTTTGTGTGTATTTTTGTGTGTATTTTTGTAAGAACTTGTTGAATCGGTGTATTTCTCAAAAAACTCTTTTTTAGAAATGTGGAATTCGGTTAATAACCAATTTAAAATCAAATGATCAAAAAAGTTAATGCCAAAATTTCTGTTAAAATGCAAATATTCATTTAATATTTCCTTGTGCATCAAAAAGTACATTTGAAATATACATTCAAAAAAAATCTGGTAATATTTAATATATTTCGTTGTAAAACGCTTTCCCAAAAATACTAATTCAAATTTGTTCTTTTAATATAAAATAAAAAAGAGGAAATAAAAAATATGAAAAAAACTTTTTCAAAACACAATCTTTTATAAAAGGTACTGAAAAAGAGAAAATAAATTTTCTAAGTTTCGGCGTATGGATTTAAAATAAATTTCTAAGACTCAGAGTTTGCAGTGATTCAGCTATTGTTGACAGGATTACTAAAAGCGTTGGGGGCAAGCTACAAACTCTTGAAATCTAAATTAACATGGTTCAAATTGGACATTACTAAAAGCTCTATCACTGTTGATTACAATGGAAAGTTTTGGGGCACACTTTGGGGCGTCAACTTGCAGATCAATGGGGGTGCCCCAAAATCCAGAAAGCTTTCAGGAATACTTTGAGGCGCTACAAAAAGTACACTTTGGGGTCTCAAAACGATTCTGTTCTCCTGAACTGTTCAACTCTGACGCTGCAGAAACAAACACAAAAAGAAACTGTGAAGCTGGAGAAACACAAAAACATCGATTAATAGGATTGACAGAAACTAGGTCGCTTAGACGAGCTGTCAATACATTTGAAGCATACATCAATGCATGCAGCGAAAACATTTGTGAAGTTAGCCCAAAGAGATGTTATGAAAAAGTGTATATACTTTTAAGGTACAACTTTGGGGCTTTAATTTAGATTTCAAGAGTTTGTAGCTTACCCCTAACGAATTTAGTAATCTTGTCAACAACAGCTTAATCACTGCAAACTCTGAGCCTTAGATATTTATTTTTTCTTTTTTAGTACCTTTTATATAACCATTTTGTTTTGAAAACGTTTTTTTCAAATTTTTTATTTCCGACTTTTCAGCGTCTTCCACTTGTTCAACTAGTTCCGAATATTTCTCTGATGACAACACATTATAATGAGAAGACTCTCTAATTTCACTTTTCTAAATTTTTTTTCATATTAAGGCTCAACCTGTTCAGCCTAGGTTAAACTAGTTTCTCCTATCGGCCATAGGACGGACCAGCTTAGCCTAGTCTGTACCGGTTTATCCTATCGCTTTAAGGATGAACTGGTTTGGCCTAGGAAAAACTTGTTTGTTCTAAACTCGCGTTTGGCCGATAACAATATATATTATCGTTAACGTGTTTTGTAAAAATAAAGAAAAATAATTAGATAAACAGAAAAATTAATTAAAAAATTTAAAGTAGTTAATGATATGAGTAAAATAAGAAATGTCGTCTCGGTGGCCGAGAGCGCTAAGGCGCAGGTCTTGTAGCTCTCGGATGGGAGAATTACGGGTTCAGATCCCGCCGAGGACATGAGAGTTTATCTTTGTGGTTGTCCCTATGCTTGTCGCTATATTCCCCCGTGCAATCAGTCTCAAGTTTATCGTTGGCTTTGTACATCTAACTCATGTTAATAATAATAATAATAATAATAATAACATAGAAAATAAATATAATAAGTTCAATATGAAAGTTTAAATTATAAATTGACCATTATTTCATAATAAAAGAATGAACGGATATTTATAAGAAGAAAGGAGGAGACACAAAAACCCTGGAATACAATAGATAATAGTTAATAAATAAAAATGAAAAATAAAATAATAATTAACAAATAACAAAATAATAATAAACATAAGTAAAATCAAAATAAGACTATAAAATCAAATCAAAAGAATAAAATCATATAAAATCATATTAAAAGAATAAAATAAAAACAACACAAGATAGAATTTTAAAAAATGTAAAAGAATAAATACATTATAAAAATAATTTAAATAAATAATATAATTCAAAATTAAGACAAATAATTAAAATTAATTTAAAATAAATAAATAAGTAAATAAAATAGAATAATTATAAAAATAAATAGACTAGTTAACCAATAAAGACTGTATTATAATAACTAACCATAATGGAGGATGGTTAGATATTGCGTAGCGTCCACAAAAGTAATCGACTAGTTTTCTTGGTGATTTGAATTTAGGCTACGCGTTTTCTTCACAAGGTTAGCGATCCGGGAGTTGTATAGATATCATTGGCTGCGACTTGGTAATTGCCATTATAAGCTAGTCGAACAGGAAATTGTCGACGTTCGAACTCCACATAATGATCAGTCGCCTGTAACGGTATTGTTGGTATTAAAACGAATTGTCACACGTTATCCCCGTTCGTTTTTCTAGCTTGTAATGAACCTGTTGTATTACCCCAAACGTTCAACCTAATGACCGTCGGCCTTACAATTTACTGACAACTTTGGATGTTGCTGTGGTTTTACCTGGCAGTGGAGTCATCTTACCATCTTCAAATCGTCACGTACATGTTTAAGCTCGGCGAAGACGGGCATATAAAGGGTGTCCCAAAATGAGCTGACATTTATATTTTTTAATAAAACACATTTTTCATTAGAAAAATTAAAGTTTTGCTTCATTAGAAAGTAAAAACGTGGAGATTATGAATGATACAAAACACCTTGCCAGCTGACAAATGACCGCTCCGGCCTTAGTCGTGACCAACGAGAGAGAAGTTCACCGCAATGAAACTGAATACATTGTTACATCATCATAGATAGTGCAAATTCAGGGTTTATTATTGGTAGAAATGCAAATAACAATGCACCATCTATGTGATGCAACAATGTATTCAGTTTCATTGCGGAGGCCTTCTCTCTCGGTGGTCACGCCTTAGTACCACAAATTCCCTCTTTTGAGGAAATTTTCAATAATATGTTGGTATAATTGCTCGGAAATTTCAGCAACGTTGTGTCGAATTTCGTGTTTGAGCTTCTCTATAGTTTGTGGTTTATTGATGTATACTTTATCTTTTAGATAACCCCAGAGAAAGAAGTATAACGATGTCATGCCGTATGAACTTAGCGGCCAATACACATCACCTTGCTGCGAGATAACACGACCTTTAATTTCTTGAAGTGAGTTTTTACAATTTTTACGCGTTGTTCGATTGTGTAGTTTTGCATAATTTAATCTCAGTGCTTAATAAAATCTCTACTCTGCGTGTACTACGAAAAAATGGCGGCCAAAATCAAAATGTCAGTTCATTTTGGGACACCCTTTATAATAAAAATCGTACCTTCCATTGTATAGTTTTTGACACAAACACGACTAGCATATTATTGCACAAACCTTTGCTTTGCATTATTGGACATGAACTATATATTGTTGGTCCGCGCATATTGTTGGTGCAATGAAAACTCTTAACAATTACGAATTCTTCGCATAGTATAATAGGTTATATATATATAGGAAATAGACTTGGCTTATGTTTGCTTGCTTGCATGTGTGAACAATCAGAGACAGGCCAACAACTTCTAGAGAGAGGGCCTGCGGACAAAAACTGTATACATTCTTACAGTATGAGGCTGCTGTTGTAGCCAAGCCTTGGTGTTCCGAGCAGCATGAGGCTTCGCGTTGTCCTGCTGAAAGATGCTTGGTTTTCTATTGAACAACTTTTGGCGGGAAGGACGCAGATACTGTTGAAGAATGTTTATATAGGCAGCAGAGTTAATAGTGCCCTCGCAAAAGTGAAGCGATCCTGCCCCGGCTGCACTCATGCAGCCCCACACCATCAGCGATGCAGGCTTCTGAACAGTCGGTAACAGTCGGTATGATTACTTTCGTCTTGGTCCTTAGCACCTTGCGACCGTTGTTGCCATACATCACTGCAAAGGTGGACTCGTCGAACCACAGAACACTATTCCACTGAGCAAGGGTCCACTTTAGATGGGTTCTGGCCCATGCTACCCGGCGACGCTTAGCTACAGTGCTCATAAATGGCTTACTCTTTGTAGCCTATAAGTAATAGTTGCATTTTCTGATGTAACGGCGGACTGTGCTTTTGGGTATGGGTATATGAAAATATTCTCGAGCCCAAACAGTCATTTCACTTATGGGAGCATGCCTGTTTTTCACAATGTAACGTCGAAATACTCGTAGGTCCCTAACATTCAATAATCGCTACTTACCTGGTGCAGTCCCTGGTTCTGTTTTCCCGATTTCTCTGAAACGCTTAATGATCCCATTAACAGTAGAGAAAGGAACTGATAATTCATGGGCAATAGCTCGCTGGGATTTGTTATTCTGGAACTGTTGTATAATTTTTTGCCGTATACACGTTTCTACTGGCTTACGCGATATAAAGCTCTATCGCGTGGACGGTGCTTTTAAAGCCTGATACAAAGCATTCTGGGCGTTTCTACGGCCTTCAGGAAAGTTCTATATTCTGGTGACCCCTTGTGTAAAAGGTCTTTGAAACCTGTTGACAACGCAATTTTACATAAATTTGAATAAATTATTTCACACCATTAAATCGATGTTGATATTGTTCCATCTACTCAGAAAATCTATTTTCATTAGCCTGCAATCCTCTGTATGCACTTTTCACTGTGTTTTTAGCCAAATTACTTGGTGTCCGAAGTTTATTGACGCTAGGGTTGTAAATTAAAATTACAATTATGACCAGAACTTTGTTTTTCTAAAAATACTAAAAAATAAAAAAATATGTTATTGTTTATTCCTCTTAATAAATAAATGGACAGATGCGAGTCGAACTCGCGTGGAGAGGGTTCCTTACGGTGAATATGTTATCTACCATGTTTTTTTTTTAAAATCTGACCCAAATTTGTAAAAAAAATTATGTATGGCACCGGATTTTAGAGGGAAATTGCTGAATATATTGCTATTGCTGAATTCTGTCTTGTCGTATATTCTTGAATATGTGGAGTAAGACCAAGTGACAGAAGGTATTCTGATATTTTATTTTTTGATTTGTCCTTAAAATTAATATTGAAGCCTCCTACTATAATAATCTTTTCGTGTACACCGATAGCATTCTTAATGCATTCGACAGCAATTTTCGGAAGGCATTTTGGTGATTTATATACGGTTAAGAATTGAATACAAAATGCTTTGAATTGGAGGTATTCACAATGCCCACACATCGGCCTCGGTGGCTCAGGGGTAGCGTTATCGCCTCTGATGCCCGAGGACGCGGGTTCGTTCCCGGCCGAGGACGACGAGGATTTTTTCAGGGGGAAAATCCTGAGATCACGCACTTCCTTCGGAAGAGAAGTAAAGCCGTTGGTCCCGTGTAGTCGTTTGCCGGCTGCACGTTAAAGAACCCTTGCGAGGCAAAATTTGCGGCCCCTATAACGCCGTCCTGAAATGGCCATAGTAGTTGAAAAGGACGTTAATACCAAATAAACCAAACCAAACCAATGCCCACACCCTGGACTATCTACAAATAAAACCTGAAGAATTGACCGACCGACCGACTTTGCGAATAGAGTAACGATTTTTTAATTAATTAACATCGTTCTGGCAATGCAGTACCACACATTCGCAACTGTTTTTATTAAAATTTAAATAAAAATTAAATTTAATTTAAAAATTTAAAATAGCTAAAATTACTTATTTAGGATTTTAATTTGATTTTCCTACCGTATTTAGTCTAGCGCGAATTCTTTTTAATGATAATCTTCTTTCTATATATATAACCAGCAGAGGACCCGGCGTTGCCCAGGATAGTTACGCTTGTTAGGGAGCTGAAGGAAGGATAATTACCTCCTTTGCCTCATCGACAGAGACTGCCCTATCTTTATCATATATCGTATATTATATCCATTTCTTGTACATTCTTAATAATTCTTGGAAACGAATGTTCTGTCATTGCGTCATCATTTTATGTTCATTGTTATAATTCTTTGAATAATTTTGTGCTCATTGTTATTGGTGAATTGCGCATTGAGACCATTGTTGAAGCGAACACGACGGGCCTATTGTTGCACAAACTTTGCCTTGCCTTGTTGGTCATGAGATATCTGTTGCTGGTCCGAGCGTAGTGTGAATTCATATATAGAAGGAAGAAGGATGTTTGTTTGTTTGTTTGTGGGTTTGTTTGTTTGTTGGTTTCTTATGCAAATCTACAGTTTTATTCCGATCTTGATGAAATTTTGCATACTTGACCTTCAAACCATGAGGAAGGTCACCGTCTACCTCAGATTTCGGAAAAATAATAATTATCGATAAAAAATCGATATTCATGGTTATGGCAGGGCATATTAATGAGAAATATCTCATGACCAAAAGTGCAAGACAAAGTTTTTGCAACAATAAGTTTCAACAATGAAGTCAAAACGCAATGCACCAACACTATACAAGGATCAACAATATATGTTTCATAACCAACAATGAAAGGCAAAGTGTGTGCAATATAGAATTCAATGCATAGAATTCCTGTTATTAAGGCTTTTCTTAGAAAAGAATTCTTTGTACTTAACAATTTCTTGAAAATCTTTAAAAATGATCAGTAACTGGAGATGAGTTTGCAGACTATTGAGAAAGAGTGAAAGACGATAGAGGAAGCACTCCTTTAGCTCCGTGCTGTATAGAGCAAATGGTAAGCAAGTAAATAGATGAATCGGCGACCGCTAGACAACACAAAGCGATGAATGGCCAATTTCTGCTTTAAGACATCGAAAGAAGAAAGGAAATTGCAACAACATCAAGTGTACATCTAAAGTAAGATTACGTGAGTAAAAAATTATTTAGACAAGAAGGCATCCTTGGAGAAGTCTATCCATTGTGAGCCTTTAAAAATTTTTTTTTCGGTAAATCAAGTCCCGGTATATCACGTAGAATGGATTTTTTCAATGAAGAGGTAAATTCCTGTCTTTCGGATTTTTCTTAGAATGGATAGTCCCTTCGTTCTATATTATAATGATTGAGTGTAACGAACCTAATAGGATGTGGTAGGAAGAAAAATAATGCGGCAAAGCTACGCAATTGAAAGTTTAAATAAAGTTTGTTTAATGGATAATTAGAATTATTTACATGATAACAATTATTAAAGCACACCTACTGGGCGCCAGATAAAGATGCAAATAATTATTAAAAGTACACTAACAAAAAAATTATTTAACAGTTAACGCTAAACAATTAATTACAAAATACTGGATCAGCATGAACTACAATCGAGTAAAGTCTTTACTACGATTCTTCTCTGAATAAGCTATCCTTTAGCTAATGTGTATTAAATATCCTTTGGGGACTGGTCAGTAACGGAGAACCCGTCGTGCAACCCTTTTGGTGGGAGGATTGCTGGAACCCGAATAAATGGAAAGTTGTCGGGGATAAGTGACGCAGTTCGTGTACCTGAGGGAACCAAACAAAAACAGGTAAGTATGAATACAGGCAAAACAATGAAAACAAATTATGTATAGCGCCTGCAATTACGCGCTGCACTTCCAATGCTGAAATACGCTTACTGTAGCAGCTAATTGACTGAGCCTCGCAACGCGCTACGCTCTGCACACCGGTGGTAGGCGCGCTTACGTTACTACAACCCTGAGGGGGCCGTCCGACTGGATATGCCTTCCAAGCCGGCTCCAACTCCTTCCTCAAATTGCCTCCAGAATACGGAAGAAATACCGTCGAAGTCTTCTGCTCGAGCAAACCCAGTTTATGCTTTACCCGCTCGTTATGTTCGACTCTCGCAACGTCGCACGTCTCCTTCGACACAGTAGGCCGTCCTTCGTCGTTGCCTGCTTTGTCCCACGCTTTTTCCTTAGCGCAATCTTCAGAGCTCGCGAGGCCTGATAACGTGGAAAACTCCGTTCCACTTTTATTCGCCCACTTTGTCACGTTCGACTCGAAATTCCCGCGGTCAATGTCACTTTCCTCTTGCGGTACCCGGGGGGAAAGCACCTCACGTTTCCCGCGGAACACACGACAGCGAGGTTTACTCGTGGCTTCGTTGTAATGAGAATTAACTAAAAGCCTAACCTGCTGTCCGTGTGACCACTTTGAAGTTCCCCTTGACTCCGGGTCCCTAGGAAGATAGCCTGGACATGACCGCTTCCAAATTTCTTCCGTCCTCATTCCTTTCCAAACTCGTTCTCCCTTTCTCTCTCTCTCCTTCTTTCCGAATCTCCTCTTTCTCCCGTCGTCCGTTTCTATTGGCTCCTTCCCCGTCTTCGTTCTAACGACAGCCACTGCGCCTTTTCTCTCTACCTTCTCTAAACTTTTTATTAATAACACCCGACGCTCCCTTCTCCTGACTTCTCCTATCTTTTATCGTCTGCTTATTCCTCCTATCTTTCGCCTGCCTATTTCCACCTTCACAAACTGGGATTTGGACACAATTAACATTGCCCTCCTCCAAATTTTGTGACATTGAGTTATTATTTAACCAATTTTGACGTTTAATTTAGCTTTTTGAGGTTGTTCTGTTTACCTACAAGCGTAATTAACCCGGGCAACGCCGGGTCCTCTGCTAGTCTATATATATAAAGAAGGATGTGTGTTTGTGGGTTTGTTTGTTTGTGGGTTTGTTTGTTTGTTTCTTATGCAAATCTACAGTTTTATTCCGGTCTTGATGAAATTTTGCATACTTGACATCGAGAGTGGGAATTGCAAAAACATCAAGGGGAACATCTAAAGTAAGATTACGTGACTAAGAAATTATTTAGGCTAGCAGCGGCATACATGGAGAGGTCCATCCATTGTGAGCATTTAAAATTTTTTTCTTCTTAATTCTAAGCGTTTTCATGTGTTTATTTTTAAGATATTGCAAAATTTAATCATAAAAACAATCCGAGCCACGCACGGGGTTATCACCTAGCTTATTTTGTAGCACATCAGATCCAAATATTTCATAAAAATACATTTTGATTATATTCTGTGGGAATGTGTTTATTTTGGAAACTAAGATGTTGATAATGCGATGATTGAACATTCGTTTCCAAGAATCATTAATAATGAGCATAAAATGATGATGCACTGACAAAACATCAATAAGGCAGCATCTATTGATGAGGCAAAGGAGTCACGCGTGTCTTCCTTTAGATCACTATCAAACGTCCAGACGACTGGCAAAAATTTATATGCCTGGAAAGGAAAGAGAAAGAACGAGTATTGTTCAGAGAAAAACACTAAAACAGAAAAAGCTATACGGGCATTTGAAACATCTGGGCAAAGGGAGTTTCGAATAGAGCAAGAGCTTCTACGTCAAGAGCAAAAAAATTTAAAACTATTTGCTGTTACATTATTATAGACTTTCATCTATTTTAATAATGTGCCCAATTGAAACACGGTCTATGCTCATATGACCTTTTATGCTCAACCATAACAAGTTGTCAAACTTTGTTACACTCAATGATTCGCTCTGTATAATAATGAAAAGCATACATCTCTAAGGAACTATAAAAAAATGACTCAACTTCAGCGTTGTAGTCATTTCTTAGGTTATGATGAATAGTTCAAGCAAAACAGGAAACAAAGCAAATAAGTGAAGACTCGCACAAATAAGTTTATCGCACTCTTTCCTCACAATTCGGAAATTTCTTAACAATTCACAAGCTGAATAAATTTTCTTTTTATCACGATCTCGATTGTGAAAACCATGTCTTTAACTACAACTCTTTTATGCCTTGTAAACTTCATCAGTTCGTCGTCGTCAGGTAAAAAATAATTTTAATAATAGTAACTTTTCCTATACCATCCATAAAAAAGATACTTCGTAAATCTAGATCTGTATAGATGATTTATTTTACACGAAGTATACACGAAGGCCTGGCCTCAATATGATTTTAATTTGAAAAAAATGACATGATTTAATTTTTTCTTGTTAATTTAAAAATAAATGTTTATAAACCAAATCAAACAAACAAAATAATATTAACAAGCTGTATTTATCATATTTTAGTCAATTAAATGACCAAAAGTGGGCCATATCTCAGGTTATAACGATATTGACACAAGTTTAGGTATAAATTGTATTAAAATATCGTCAATATATGCGAAATAAATGAAAAGTGAGGGGCAAAGGTTCTTATTTTTCAACTATTTGTATATCCGTAATTCATGACCTATGAAATTTACACAGAAATCTGCCTCAGTATCATTAAAATTTCAAACATGTATGCTAATTTACGTTAAATTGTTATTTTTCTGACTAATGCTTTGGTACAATGTCGTTCGTATAAGTCAATAGGATTACTGAGACAACAATTGAAAAATTGAGAAATTTTATTGGTCCAGCCGATGTATGTCTGGACCGGCCCTTTCATTAAGAATAGAACAATGTCTAAAGGGTATGTGAATATTTGCATTTCCCAAAATCAGAATAGAAGTTTATTTTGATAATAAAATATTAAAAGGATATAAAAAGAAAAATCTGGGAATTCTAAATTTATTTCTAAAAATGCTGACGTGTTTCGGTTATGAAATTATTTTCTAAAACAATTTTTTTTTCTCAAGATAATTTCCAATTTTTGCCACACTTATTTTTTTCTATTATCAATGGTTTACATAATTAATATAAATCTAATAAGACCGATAAACATTCATACACGTGTTAATTTTTAAGGGTCTAGAAAGTTTTTTCCGAATGTTCAGTTACTGAATACAGACGTGAATCATTAGTTTTTACTTCTCATTCAAACCCAAATATAAAGAAATTACACTTCTCCTGATTAATTATATTAGCTAAGTATTAATAGATCTTTAGCGTTTGTTAGTGGTGAATATACCCTGAGTGAGCATATTATTATGACCACCCGGTCAGTATCTCCTTGGGCCAACTTTTTTTTGCCTTTAATACTGCGGTGATTCTTCGTGGCATTGATTTCACAAAATGTTGGAAGGTGGTGGGAGGAATCTGACACCATGCCTGATGTATAGCACGGTCTAGTTGTGTTAGATTGGACGGTGGTGGGTCCAGCCGTCTGATGGTTCGTTCGACTTCGTCCCACAAATGCTCACTTACAGTGAGATCTGGAGATTGTGGGGGCCACCGAAGTAAGGTAAAGTCCCTCTCATGTTCCTGGAACCACTCCTGCACAATACGAGCTCTGTGGCATGGCGCATTGTCTTGCTGGAAGTAGCCATCTCCATTGGGGTACGCCATCAACACGACAGGGTGGACTTGATCGGCGACGATACGGAGATATGCTGTAAAATCCAGACGTTGTTCAACACGTATTAACGGACCCAACCCATGCCAGGAAAACATTCTCTAGACCATAACACTGCCCGCACCGGCCTGAAGGGTTGTACTCGTGCATGCGGGGTCCATGCTTACGTGCTGTTTCCGCCAGATTCTCACGCGGCCGTCTGCATGATGTAACTGGAATCGTGATTTGTCAGATCACATGATTTGTTTCCACTGCTCGATAGTCCAGTCCTTGTGCTCCTGAGCAAATTGCAGTCGTTTCCGCTTATTGGCTGCAGACAGTGGTCCGCTAATTGGTCACATGGTGTGCGGGGCTTTCGTATCCCATGCGATGCAGTGTGCGGCGGACAGTGCATTCAGAGACCGTTTTGGAGGACCCCTGATTAAGGTGAGCAGTGATTTGATACACAGTCGCCCTTCTCTTATCCTTTACCAGTCCGATCATCAACCATCCGTGGGCGGCCACAACGCGAACGTTCAGACCCGTCTTCCAGCTAACCGTCCAGTCTCTAAATACTTTAACGACGGCTGCTCTCGAGCACCCCACGAACGCTGGTGTTTCGCTGATACTCGCTCTATAGCTCCGAGCACCTACAATCATCCTGCGTTCGAAGGCTGTTAAATCGCGTCGTTTACCCATAGTTGAAGAATGGAACACGTCAACTGTTGTCGACAACACTCAGCTTCCCTTTTTATATTGGTCCGGCCCGCTAGCAACATTGTGGCGAAGTCCGTGCGCGCATGTGCATAAACATGTCAGGTGGTCATAATAATATGCTCACTCAGTGTAAATTTTAATCTATAATATTTGTTCTGTATAATTTTTTTTATCTTCGAAAATCGCTGTACCTTGAAAACCATCTACACAAGATATTACCCGAAAGACACATGAAACACAGACATTTCATTCTAAACTAATCCATGGTGATTGAGAGGATATATACAGGGGTTGAACAAAATAATATGAACACCTTCGATTTTAGTCAAATATCAAGAAAAATACTTGACGAATAATCCTAACAATTCAGGAGTGTAAAGAGCATGTTAAACATCATATACTTCAGCGAAGATTTTGTCCGGAAGGCAAATAAGGGACCAGCAACAAATTGAACAAAGAAAAACAGATTATGAGGCTTCTTTTACTTATCTGTGTTCATTTTTATTAGCATAGCACGTACATTCACGGAGATATAAAGGTTTCTTTTTGTAAGCTTTTTGTTTATAACATGCAGGGTTTTCAATCCAATGCAATGCCATTTTCAGGAAACTTGAAAAACTACACTAGAGAAAACACCCTGCAATCACAATATTAAAATATTAAATATTTGATGAAATATGGGCATTTTTACTAATTAATGTTTAACTGTGCATGCGCAAGTGTTATCAAAATGTCTTTTGCATAATTCATTGTATAGAGCTACTCGTAGAAAAAGCTCAAGCAAATTTCGTGAAAATTCAGTTGCTCTCCAACCCCTGTACTTCCACATTGAAGTTTTTATTGTAAATCATCATTATTATAAATAATTGGAATAATTTTTACTGCAGATAATTTTCTGCGCTCTGCGCTCATGTTTTCTTTTGTATTTTTTGTTTCTTTTTTTAAGCCTTCAATATTGCTCCGTACGGGAACAACGTATACACCTTGACAACCGACGGGAACAACGATACCTGTGAAGAATTTTACCCCAAACTCAACGAAATCTGGTTGGAGTTGAAATTTAATGAACTCATCAACTTCGGACATGTTCGGATAACAATCGTGCTGAGTAAATTGAATTTTAAAAAAATAAATATATTCCTTTTAACTGATTGGTGGTGTAGTTGCTTCCAGTAAACCAAATTCCTTTTTCTTCGTACTTTGTATGTTGGTTATTCTCTGTATTTCGTGTAGAATAAAATGATTTTAATTTCTCTTAGCGGTCAAGAAAATTTTCTCATCTGAAGTGAACGTGAGTAGAGGAACCTGTGGTGTGATAACAATCAGAAGTAAACGAAAATTATTTATTAATAAACATTTTATAAATATTTCTGCACTATTAAAGTTGTGCATCATATTCTAAAATTCTTTAGTTTGTAGTTAGTCGAACCTGACAAAGAGAAGAATATGAAATGGCCACATAACCTCTACTAAAATTTCAGTAAAATCATTCTTTTTCATTTAACTTAACAAAGATGGATAAATTAATATAATTTTATAAGAATATAGAATAAAGCAATAATGATGTTAATGCTTTGTAAATTACAGAAAAGTCAAAACGTGTTGGCATTTCTGAGGGATAAATTAGTGGAAAATTATAATGAATCATAGATATTAAACTCCTTAAGAATTATACTGATGATGTAGCGAATAAATTTAAAGAGTATTTATGTGACTCAAGAAAGTTTAAAAAACTCCTTCCCTCTTTCAGATTTCAGGATAATTTATTCAAGCACTAAGTTCAATTAAAGGCAACAATAATTTATTAAAGTTCGATATACGAGCAAACTTTATGTCATTGTGAACATTTTCCATTTCAGACGATGGTTATAGTTTCAAAAGAATGACTGGGAGCATTAACTGCAACGGTCTTAGTGGCACCATAATGACATTCACAGAAAAGCGCAATACCACACCTTTAACCATCAGTCTGTGTGAAATTGAAGTAGAAAACGTAACACTTCCAGGTAAAGCACAATTTTTATTAAGAACTAGAGAGATCCCGTCAAAACTTGACGGAAACAACCCATCTCCGTCTTGTTTTCCTTGTAAGGTTGTTTCTTGTTATCGTCTTTAATTGTTTACGTAATTGTTGTTGATTTGATCATCAATAGGTTGATTTAAATGCCAAATCTATCCGCCAGATGGCATTCTCTACGGTTTATGAATTTTGTTCTAGTTTATTTACAAAAGTTTAGTGAAGATGAAAGTTAAAGACTTGAAAAAAAAGCTGCAGTTAATAGGAGCGAAAACTGACGGCAATAAACACGTATTGACTAACAGTGAGCAAATATTATAATGCATTACGATTTACGAAAGTGACGATGCTAAATATTGGGCTAGGCTACGACATCTCATTTAACCTCACTGAATTTTTCGATCTGTAGGAAATCCATGAAACTTGAGATTTTTGTTTTTAACGTTGTTGTTCGAACACTGTGGAACTGAACAATTTACATGCATATTCTTATACAGTATTCTTAACATTGCCGAGATTTTCTCCTCATTTCGACCATAGCGTCATAGCCTCAGATACATAAAGCGTAGGCGCTGCCATCTATACTTAAATCAACCTATTAAGACGAAAGAAACAACTCTTTAACTACAACAAAAATTAAATAAAAAGAAAAATACAACCTAATCCTAGAAGCGCTTTTCGAGGGCGAAGCTCTCATCATCATTTGTATATTTATTTCTGGTTTCCCCAGGAGTTAATACTTTTATCATATATGGTTGATCATCAATGGTAGCAAAGCTGTTGATTGTGACGCCATTGTGGAGAGGATTGATTAGTGTGCCAGCCTAAGAATTTCCAATTGTAAATAAGCGCTAATTAATAGTAATATTGATTACGAAAACTAATTTTGACAAATCTACAGACCAAAACGATTTTATAGATGCAGTAGTTTTCATCAACGAACTGTCTAAAGAATCAGACTTGCAACTTAAATATATAGACGATGCTCAGACGATAATACTCAAAGCCACCTGACGCGGAAAGTCACCTGACCATAGCAGTGCGAATAACAATGTAACATTCATTGTTTCCAATTTGGATTTTAACAGTTTGAAAACAATGAAAGTTGAATTGTTGTTCGGACTGCTACGGTCAGGTGACTTTTCCGCGTCAGGGCAACGCCTCCTATAAAGAAAGCCTCCGCACTGAAACGTCATACATTTTTACATCATCATAGGTCGACCAAATTTAGGGCTTATTATTGGTAGAAATCCGACTAACAAAGGACGAAGTATGATGATGTAACAATGCATGACGTTTCAGTGAGGAGGCTTTCTTTATAGGAGGCGTTGGTCAGGGCCTTGTATTTCTCGTTGGCCTCGGACAATACTCAGGTGACGTTTCAATCCGTCGCCAACAATAATGCAAAATTGTCAGTTTTTATCCTATTATTAAGTAGCGGAAGAATGGAGCTACTTATTGTTTTCACAATGTCCGTCTGTCTGTCCGTCCGTCCGTCCCCTTCATAATTTCCGCATTTTTTGAGGAAGAAGGTTGAAATTCGGAATGTAGCTTACTGTGGGCATGTACATCTTCACTATTTAGTTTGGTTTTGATTGGCATACTGGGATCAGAGTTTCGGGGGCGGAAATTAGAGTGGACCAAAAATTCTACCCGTATTTTATGCATATAACAGAGTGAAATTCGGTATGCAGATTCCTCTAAGCAAGATCAACATTACTGTAAAGTGTGGGCTAAATTGTCCCAATAGGGTCGGAGTTGTGGGAGTGGCAGTCACCTGGTCTTTAGAACTATGACAATATATGACATGTTATATATCATTCGATCGGAAATGATGAGATACGAAAGAAGATAGAGCTCTTTTTCATTTTCTAAATACTACGTTCGAAAAAATCAAGTTTTCGATTAAAAAATGGGAAGGGGGGTGGGGGAATTGCGGATAAAAGGGTAAAAATAGACGACCTCAGCGCTTCCGCTACTTTCCTTGGGAGGATTAATTTCTTGGGAGGATTAATTTCTTGTTACGTATGCGCTTAAAGGAATTTTCAAAATGTAAATTAGCGCTTATTTATGGTAATAATGAACAGGAAAACTAAATTTGACAAATCTAGAGACCAAGACCTTTCATTTAAGACCAAAATGAATTTTATAGATGCAGTAGTTTTCATCGACGAACTGTCTAAAGAATTAGCCTTGCAACTTAAATATATAGATAATGATTCTAGGATTCAAGCAAAATGAACATGTTTATAAATAATTACAAGTTTGTTGCAATTTTGAACACTGGATTTATTCTTAACTTTCAGAGTGTAACTTGAAGAAATTCAATATAGATAATTTTTATTGTAGTTTTTTAATTCAATAATAAACAAGTATTTCTAGCAACAATTTTTCATCCTATTGAATAATGCATTATTTCACCATAACATTACCTGGTTTGGTTGGTTTGGTTTGTTTGGTATTAACGTCCTTTTCAACTCCTATGGTCATTTCAGGACGGCGTTATAGGGGCCGCAAATTTTGCCTCGCAAGGGTTCTTTAACGTGCAGCCGGCAAACGACTACACGGGACCAACGGCTTTACTTCCCTTCCGAAGGAAGTGCGTGATCTCAGGATTTACCCCTGAAAAATCCTCGTCGTCCTCGGCCGGGATCGAACCCGCGTACTCGGGCATCAGAGGCGATCACGCAACCTGCTGAGCCACCGAGGCCGATATAACATTACCTCTTCCACCAGACGCTAGGGAATCATGTATCATACCGTTCATGTGCAAAGTATTTTTCTTATCTTCAAGTGAAGACTACATGTAGAAATAAAGTATGCCAGTCAACATGATGAATTATATGCGCAGCACATTTCGAGTTAAAAGTGAAGGTCAATAGGCCAACTGTGAAAAAGTAGTCTCGAACAGTTCAAATGACGAATAGAGTTTTTAAAGAGCAAATCAGATGTTCATAAGACTGTATCTTAATTTTCACGGGAGTCTTTAGAAATACGGATTTTGTACATTTCAAATCTCAATCAAATTTTAACTGAATGTAATTTATTTATTTACTAGCAAAGGTACCCGGCGTTGCCCGGGATAATTACACTTGGATGTAAACAGAACAATCTCAAAAAATTAAATTAAATTTTGCAATATCTTAAAAATAAACACATGAAAATGCTTAGATTGAATAATGCATTATTGAATAATACAGTAAAAATTCTTAATGAAAATTCGAAAAAAATCTTTTTAAAGGCTCAAAATGGCTGGACCTCTCCAAAGATGCCACTGCTAATCTAAATAATTTCTTACTCACGTAATCTTACCTCAGATGTATACTTAGTGTTGTTGCAATTTCTACTCTTCTCTCG
>JAHWFO010035457.1:0-10658 GCA_023313115.1 Rhysida immarginata | reverse complement strand
AATTTCCTGCTTGACAGTACACCCTTGTGCAAATTAATTGAAACAAAGCATGTTTTTTTTGGAGACCTTTTTTCATGACATTTACTGCTTTCGAATGAAGCACAACAATGAGGATGTAATAGCATCGTTTCGTGTGCTTTCAGGACTTAGCCCCCTATGACACATCAAAAGTGGTCAAGAAATTAATGACAGAGCAGCAAACACAGGCACTTGATTGGCCGGGCAATTCTGCGGGCGTAAATCGCATTCAGAATTTGTGGGCTATATACAAAAGTCATGTCCGTCTCTGTGGACGTACGTTTTTAGGTTCCCTGTACGATTCACGTGTAATACAGGGATCATAAAATCAACACTGACTGTTCGAAACTAGTAGACTCCATGCCAAACCGTGTTCAATGCTGCTTAATAATAGAGGAGGTCATATCCATTACTTACGTACGTATATGTAGGTTTTGTACATGTTTATGTGAATTTTATACAATAAACTAATAAACTCATTGTTTGTTTCAATTAATTTGCACGAGGGTGAGATCAGCATTCATTGTTGTTCCTCTTATTCTTTGTCCATAAATTTCGTGTAAACAATTCGAGCTTGGAAAGAAAAACACACAGCCTGTGGATATACAGGGTTTTTCTAAATTATCTCCCTATTATATGTGTTTACTAGTAGAGGTACCCGGCGTTGCCCGGGATAATTAGACTTGTAGGCAAAGAGAACAATCTCAAAAAATTAAATTATAACTCCCAATTGGTTAAATAATAACTCAATCAATACAACACAGAGCAAAGTGACTACGAAAAATACGAAAAACAGGAAATCTAGGTGATATACCGGGACTTTATCTAAATTCTTCTTCACTTGCCTCACCACTGTGGAGCATCACCAGATACCTTAGACTCAAGTTTTTCTTGCCCTTGACGTAGAAGCTCTTATAGGCTCTTGCTCTATTCGAAACTCCCGTTGTTCAGATGTTTTAACTGCCCGTAGAGATTTTTCTGTTTTAGTTGCAGAGTATCTCTGACCAATACTGGTTCTTTCTCCTTGCTTTCCAGACATAAATTTTTGCAGGTCGTCTGGACGTTTGATAGGGAAACACGCGTGCCTCCTTTGCCTCATCAATAGACGCTGCCTTATTAATGTTCTGTCACTGCATCTTCACTTTATGCTCATTATCAATAATTCTTGAAAACGAACGTTCAGTCATCGCATTATCAGCATCTCATTTTCCAAAATAAACACATTGCCACAGAATAAAGTCAAAATGTATTTTTAGGAAATGTTTGGATCTGCTGTGCTACCAAATAAGCTAGGTGATAACCCCGGCGTGACTCGGACTTTTTTTTTGGATTAAATTTTTTAATATCTTAAAAATAAACACATGAAAACGCTTAGAATTAATACAGTAAAAGTTCTTAATGAAAATTCGAAAAATTTTTTTTTAAAGGCTCACATGGGACGGACCTCTCTAAGCATGCCACTGCTAGTCTAAACAATTTCTTATTCACGTAATCTTACTTTAGATGTACACTTGAAGTTGTTGCAATTCCCTCTCTTCTCTCGATGTCTTGAAGCAAAACTTGGCCATCCATCACTTAGTGTAGTCTAGCGGTCGCCGATTCTTCTATTTACTTGCTTACCATTTGCTCAATACAGCACGGAGCTAAAGGGGTGCTTCCTCTGTCGTCTTTCCAGTCTTTCTCAATAGTCTGCTAACTCTTCATTATCTCTAGTTACTGATCATTTTTAAAGATTTTCAAGAAATTGTTAAGTACTGAGAACTCTCCTTTCTAAGAAAAGCCTGAATAACAGGATTTCTATGCATTGTTTCAAATTGAAATATATCTACATTGCACAAACTTTGCCTTGCTTTGTTGGTAATGAGATATATATTGTTGATCCTTGCATAATGTTGGTGCATTGCGTGTTGACACCATTGTTGATACCTATTGTTGCACAAACTTTGCCTTGCATTGTTGGTCCTGAGGTATTTCTCATTAATGCCCTGCCATAACCATGAATATCGATTTTTTATTAATAATTATTATTTTTTCGAAATCTGAGGTAGACAGTGACCTTCCCCATGCTTTGAAGGTCAAGTATGCAAAATTTCATCAAGATCGGAATAAAGCTGTAGATTTGTATAACAAACAAACAAAACAAACAAACCCACAAAGAAACATCCTTCTTTATATATATGGTGGATGGTGGATTCCACGGTAACTGACGTAACATTTGGAAGCAAAAAGTTAACTTTAGCTAATTACAAATAGTTAAGTATTAAATATAAAATAGGTTAAATTTACTGTCGCATACAACTACATAATACATTAATAAAAGTGTTTATTTAAAACCCTGTTTCCAACTGCTTATGAGAATAAATAAATAAAATGATTACAGTAACTGACGCAACATGAAATGGACATGTTTATTGGAAACATCTAAATACATTAAAAAATCTGTAAATTATGAATTTGTTTCATGGAAATTTTTGTACTAATGAATAAATAATACATGTTTAAAAAGATGCAGACTTCAGTTATTGCTTGTGTTATGCTGATTATTTATATCTGATTAATAATGGAAGTAACTGACGCAACACAAAAAAGTAACTGATGCAGCATGTGCGAATATTTTTTTAAATTTGTACGAAACATGCACCACCCCCTGTTGTTTACTGGTTTAGGTGTTTCTATCTCACAGATCATATTCTCTGGTGCATACCACGTTTCATCTGGTTTAGAGGGCCAATGCCAGCCACCTTGACACATGTGAAGAACGCTAACTAACACTTCTCCAGTTGTAGCCTCCACATTATTGATGATACCAGAGTCATATTGAACGATAACAAAGGTACCAATGAGAAGACCATGAGTCTTTGTTTCTGCAATTTTGCCATCTATTATGCATGGATCCAGTTTTTCTTCGGAGTCAATATCTGATCCAATTTTGCCAATATCGGAGTCAAACGTTGATGTACTATTGGCAAAAAGTTCAGTTTTTGTAAAGGTCAATGTAACATCAGAAATAAAGGGGCTAACGAAACTAGTTTCAACCGATCTTTGTCCTGCTTTCCTGACGTAGTGCATTTTATGTGTTTTGGGAATTTGCCTTGGTTGGTTTTCATTCCATCTTGCCTGTAGTGCATTTCTATCACTTTCCATATCAGCTGCTGACAAATAGAGAATTACGATATTGGGACATGCCTCTTTACCTACAGAAGCAAACTCTGCTGCATTTGTCACAACTGCAGACCCTTGCAAAATCCTCCTCCATACCGCACGTTTTACTGTGCCACCTATCCCATTTATGGGCCCTTTGCCGTGGGATGTAGCAAAAAAGCTCCAGTCGATATTCGTTAATTCTTTGTGCATATTTTCTGGTGAAAGAACAAATAATAGTGAAAATCTGTTTTTAAACTGGCTACCTGCTCCATCTGAAAATATATGTAATGTCTTGATTGGATTACGCTGTTGAAAATACTGCAAAATCAACTTATTGAATGAAAACACAGTAAACTTGTCATGTCTCAATTCATCACTTACAACTGCAAAATTAATCTGCTGATCATTTGTAGTCAAGACGGCTGTGAATATTGTTATTGTGGTAGATTTCCAGTGAGCCTGCATTACTTCATTTTGATGTTTCAGAGCAAATTTTTGAGCAAAATCCTCTTGCAAGACTCCTTCACCTTCTGGACAGAAGGTTTTCAACATCCTGATTTGATTCAGCTGAAATTTAGTGAAGCATTGCCGGCTTAAATTCTTCAACTGCACTGCGAGCTCATCCTGTGCAATGGAGAGAGGAGATTCAATTATTTCTTTTTCAAAGTGTCCATTGGAATTCCATTGATAGTATGTTACGATCGGATCAAAATATTCAGATGTACATATTCTCTGGGAAAAAATTTTTGATACATATTTCTCTGTATCTCTGCATTCAGAGCATTCACCAAAGTTGCACTTCATTGACCACTGGCACACTGATTGCTGAACAAATGTATTTATATCATTTGGCAAGTCGACACTTGGGATTTTTTTTCTTATACCCTCTAGAAGCATCTCAGCATTTTCATGGTAAATGCAACAACAAACATTGAGATCTTTTTCAGATACAGACAAAATATGTTTTGGTCGCTGTTCTGCAAACTTAGATTTGCCTATCTTATGCTGTGGATGTTCCGAAATGAACTGCTTGTAAGCTTCCATAACTGTCATTAAAAGTATCTTCTTTTGCATTCTTTCTTTGCTACCACAGGAATTCCTAATAGTGATGAAATCATTTTTTCCTGGTAACTGCCTTGACAATAGATCACTTTCATAGAAATTCTTCACTAGCTCTATTGTGTTAGGGTCTAATGCGGTTGATATATGAGAAACAGGCCAGCTACTGGGACTCTAATATATTTTGACGCAAGCTTCGCAATGACAGCTTGCTTTTTTTCGAGGGCTAGTAGAAAGTGCTCGCTTTGCACGTTGCACAGCCTTTCCAAATGATTGCGGTGATTTGATAGCTTTGGATGGGGATAATGAGCTTCCTAATGCAATAGCTTTTTGTCTGGCACGTGCTTTTCTCATGCGCTGCTTGCTACCTTCCTTTTCGACTTTCTTCCTTGAATCTGTCCAGTTTTGTCTACACACTTTTTGTTGCTGTGCATTGCGATGCTTCATCTCGCGTTTCTTCTCTTCTGTCATGCGACTTCTGTACTCTCTCATCTTCTCTGCAGCAGTCTTTGGTGGCATCTTGACTAAATAACCCAATCTGAAACATAGATACTGCCAAAGTTATGATATCTAATTCTCGTATTTAACTGCCAGTATTAAAATTTACATAATGATATATTGAAATCACGGAAAATTTAACAAAAAAAATAGACCTACTTATGTTAAATTATCAATTTATGTTATAAAACATTTCTTTTTTGATTTTTTTTGTTAATGTTGCATGGTAACTGATGCAACTTGACTAACGTTGCATCAGTTACTGAAATATGGTTGCATCAGTTACCATTATTACTACTAAGTAAATTATCAGAGAAATATTCTTTTTACACTAACTTATATGGATTTGTAAATATTAGATAATTTTTAAATATAATAATGAAAAACTTATTATAATTCTTAAAAACTTAAAAAAAACCTTAAAAATGGTAACTGATGCAACACTTCACGTGGCAATGTTTAAAGTTACATTTTGACTATACGTGTTGTATATAATCTTATATATATATATTAAATATTAATCTTCATACCCTTAATAATTCACCAATTCAAAAATTTCACAGTATTTTCTTGTGGAACCTATGTAAAGAAAATAACACAAAAGTGTGTCCTGATAGTATTCATCTGGTGGCAGCCATGTTACTTACTGTGAGGCAGTTTTCTCCCACCAGGGGACCGGAATGCCGCAAATGTAGGGTTGGTAAATAACTTCAGAATCCCAACAAACATAAACAAGTTATATTTGTTAAAAAATTTTACTTTAATTTTTTTTTCAAAAATGTCCACTTTTGCATGGAATCCACCATATATATACCCGGCGTTCCCGGGATAATTACGCTTGTAGGTAAACAGAAAAACCTCAAAAAGCTAAATTAAACCTCCAATTTGTTAAATAATAACTCAGTCTGTACAATATAGAGCGAAGGGACTATCCATTCTAAGAAAAATCCGAAAGTCACAGAAAAAATCCATTCTAGGTGATATACTGGGACTTGATTTACCGAAAAAAATTTTTTTAAAGGCTCACAATGGATGGATCTCTCCAAGGATGCCTTCTTACTCACGTAATCTTACTTTAGATGTACACTTGATGTTGTTGCAATTTTCTTTATTCTTTTGATATCTTGAGGCAAAAATTGGCCATTCATCCCTTTGTGTAGTCTAGCGGTCGCCGATTCTTCTATTTACTTGCTTACCATTTGTTCAATACAGCACGGAGCTAAAGGAGTGCTTCATCTATCGTCTTTCACTCTTTCTCAATAGTCTGCTAACTCATTATCTCCAGTTACTGATCATTTTTAAAGATTTTCAAGAAATTGTTAAGTACTAAGAATTCGCTTTTCTAAGAAAAGCCTGAATAACAGGAATTCTATGCATTGAATTCTATATTGCACAAACTTTGCCTTGCATTATTGGTCATGAGATATATATTGTTGATGCTTGCTTAGTGTTGGTGCATTGCGTGTTGACACCATTGTTGATACCTATTGTTGCACAAACTTTGCCTTGCATTATTGGTCTTGAGATATATATTGTTGATGCTTGCTTAGTGTTGGTGCATTGCGTGTTGATACCATTGTTGATCCTTATTGTAGCAAAAGTTTTGTCTTGCATTGTTGGTCATGAGATATTTCTCATTAATATGCCCTGCCATAACCATGAATATCGATGTTTTATCAATAATTATTATTTTTTCGAAATCTGAGGTAAACAGTGATCATCCTCATGGTTTGAAGGTCAAGTATGCAAAATTTCATCAAGATCGGAATAAAACTGTAGATTTGCATAAAAAACAAACAAACAAACAAACCCCCAAACAAACCCACAAACAAACAAACATCCTTCTTTATATATATAGAAGAAGATATACACTGATCAAAACATTTAAAGGAACACTTCTATTAAGCAGCGTGCAAAGCAACTACGAATAATATGGACAAAATCGCTGTATGTGATCATTAAAGACGGTTTACTTAACAATAGAATGCATTATTGAAACAAATGGTGTAGAAACATAAATTAAAAACAGAAAACTGCAGGACCCCTGCCTAAAACAAAGTGAAATGCCCTTTGGACGTTGTGAGGAGAATGCCCTGTTTCTCCCAGGGATCAGTTTTTGCACCACTGAGTAATATGTATGCCTACCATGGGCTGCAGTAACCTCCATGTACCTTCGAGGCATGCTCCGTATCAGTCGACGAATATGATCTTGGGGAAGCCGGAACCCATTCCTCAGTTAGTGCCTGGATGAGCTGTTGCAGTGTTTCTGGAGCTGAAGGGCGGTGTCGAATTCGCCTGTCAAGCATGTCCCAAAGATGTTCAAGGGGATTTAGGTCTGGACTCATTGCCAGGCCACCTCATGGTCTGAATGCCATGCATCCGTAGGAAGTCTTGAGTGACAGCTACTGTGTGTGGACGAGCATTATCCTGCATCAGAAGGAATCCAAGCCCCATGCCATGTGCAGCAACAATCACATGTTCTTCCAGAATGTCACGAATGTAAACGTCAGCGGTCATTCGCCCTTGGACTATCACAAGATCCGTTCGATGGTCTATTGAGATGTCAGCCCAAACCATAATGGAACAACATCCCATTCGGTCAGTCTCACAAACTGTTGCGTCGGTGTTTCGCTCACCACGTCGTCTCCATACACGTAGACGGCCATCACAGCGGGTCAGGCGGAATCTTGACTCGTCTGTGAAGAGAACAGAATGCCAGTGGCGAAGCTGCCAGGTGACATGTTGATGTGCAAACTTTAGTCGCGCCTGTATGTGCTGGAGGGTTAGCCTAGGCACTCGATTTGGTCGTCTGGCTCTCAAGCCAACCTCACCTAATCTGTTCCGGATTGTTTGATCTGAAACAGCTACCCAGTTGACATGTGCAGGTCATTTCTCAGGTCTCTGGCCGTTGAGGTTCTTCAGCGCAGGGCACAAGTCCGCACATAACGATCTTGATTGGCGGTTGTTGAGCGTCGGCGACCTTGCCTAGCTCTTCGTGTGTATTGGCCAGTCGCCTGGAATCGTGTCCATAGTCGGAAAATGACGGAAGAGGACACATTGAGGGCATTTGCCACAGTCCGAAATGATTGACCCGTTTGGAGCAATGTTACGGCTCTCGCAGCTTATACTGCTTCCAGAAGCCTTCGTGGCATGTCAGAGCACTAACAACAACGTTCCAGGAATGCCTGCACCTTCTAAAGTTCGACCGTTATCTCCAAGCAAAGAGTGTACTGGCATGTAACCACTTTGTTTTCCGGGGGGTTATATTGATATGCAAATTTCTCAGAACATCTGGCAGCAAAATGTGTTGGCTTCAACCATTTCTTATGAGGGAGATAGTAGGTTTCATGTTGCAGAAGATGAAATTGCTAAAAAGTATTCGTTACGCCCTCTGTAGGGGATTCTACAAGTGTTCCTTTAATTGTTTTGAGCAGTGTATATATAGACTAGCAGAGGTACCCGGCGTTGCCCGGGATAAGTATATTTGTAGGTAAACAGAACAATCTGAATAAATTAAATTATAACTCACAATTGGTTAAATAATATCTCAATCAATGCAACCCAGAGCAATGGGGAGTATGCATGGATTTTTTTTTTTTTAATAACAATTTTTTTTGATAGATTTGGACACGCTGAACATGAAAATCGTGGTCAAAAACGCTAATAACTTTTAAAGATTTATTAAATTTGATTTTAAAAACGCGAAACCACGCCCCTTTTGAAAACGATTTCTGATTGGTTTTCCTCGATTTGACGTACCGTGACATTATCTAAGCTATTCTTGACTTGCCTCACCACTGCGGAGCATCAGCAGGTACTTTAGACCCAAGTTTTTCTTGTCCTTGACGTAGAAGCTCTTATACCCTCTTGCTTTATTCGAAACTCCCGTTGTACACATGCTTCAAATGCCCGTATAGTTTTTTTCTGTTTTAGTTGCAGAGTTTCTGTGACCAGTACTCGTTCTTTCTCTTTCCTTTCCAGACACATAAATTTTTGCCAGTCGTCTGTACGTTTGATAGGAAGCTCAAGGGAGACATGCGTGACTCCTTTGCCTCATCAATAGACGCTGCCTTATTTATGTTCTGTCACTGCATCATCATTATATGCTCATCTATCTATATATATAAAGAAGGATGTTTGTCTGTGGGTCTGTGGGTCTGTGTGTACGTTTTTTATACAAATCTACAGTTTTATTCCGATCTTGATGAAATTTCGCATACATGACCTTCAAAGCATGAGGAAGGTCACTGTCTACTTCAGATTTCGAAAAAATAATAATTATTGATAAAAAATCGATATTCATGGTTATGGCAGGGCATATTAATGAGAAATATCGCATGACCAACAATGCAAGACAAAGTTTTTGCAACAATGGTATCAACACGCAATTCACAAACACTCTGCACGGACCAACAATATATATCTCATGACCAACAATGCAAATAAAAGTTTGTGCAACAATAGGTATCAACAATGGTTTCAACACGCAATTCACCAATAACATTGAGCTCAAAATGATGAAGCAATGATAAAGCAGTCCTTTCCAAGAATTATAACAATGCAATATGGATAAGTTTCAATTTGTAACAATGCATAGAATTCCTGTTATTCAGGCTTTTCTTAGAAAAGAGAGTTCTTAGTACTTAACAATTTCTTGAAAATCTTTAAAAATGATGAGTAACTGGAGATAATGGAGAGCTAGCAGACTATTGAGAAAGAGTGGAAAGACGACAGTTAGCTCCGTGATGTATTGAGCAAATGGGAAGCAAGTAAATAGAAGAATCGGCGAGCGCTAGACTGCACAAAGTGATGAATGGCCAAGTTTTGCTTCAACACACCGAGAGAAGAGTGGAAATTACATATTAACACACTGCATGAGAAATAGGCATATTAATGAGAAATATCTCATGACCAACAATGCAAGGCAAAGTTGGTACAACAATAGGTATCAACAATGGTATCAGCACGCAATTCACAAACACACTGCATGAACCAACAATATATATCTCATGACCAACAATGAAAGGAAAAGTTTGTGCAAGTGTAATTATCCCGGGCAACGCCGGGTACCTCTTCTAGTTGTTAATAATTCTTGAAAACGAATGTTCAATCATCGCATTATCAGCATCTCAGTTTCCAAAATATACATATTCCAACAGAATATAGTCAAAATATATTTTTATGAAATGTTTTGATCGGTTGAGCTACCAAATAAACTACGTGATAACCCCTGCGTGTTATCAACACGTTTGGACTGTTTTTATGACTAAATTTTGCAACATCTTAAAAATAAACACATGAATACGCTTAGAATTAATACAGTAAAAATTCTTAATGAAAATTCGAAAAAAAAATTTTTAAGGCTCATATTGGATGGACCTCTCCAAGCATGCCACTGCTAGTCTAAATAATTTCTTACTCACGTAATCTTATTTTAGATGTACACTTGATGTTGTTGCAATTCCCTTTCTTCCCTCAAAGTCTTGTAGGAAAACTTGGCCATTCATTACTTTGTCGCCGATTCTTCTATTTACTTGCTTAATGTTTGCACAATACAGCACGGAGCTAAACGAATTCTTCCTCTGTCGTCTTTCCACTCTTTCCCAATAGTCTGCTAACTCTCCAATATCTCCAGTTACTGATCATTTTTAAAGATTTTCAAGAAATTGTTAAGTACAAAGAACTCTCAATTCTAAGAAAAGGCTGAATAACAGGAATTCTATGCATTTTTACAAATTGAAATATATCTACATTGCACAAACTTTGCCTTTCATTGTTGGTCATATGATATATATTGTTAATCCCAGCATAGTATTGGTGAATTGCGTGTTGACACCATTGTTGATACCTATTGGTGCACAAACTTTGCCTTGTATTGTTGGCTTGAGATATTTCTCATTAATATGCCTTGCCATAGCCATGAATATCGATTTCTTATC
>JAHWFO010035455.1:0-12288 GCA_023313115.1 Rhysida immarginata | reverse complement strand
GTAGGCTAACCAGTAGAACACAATAGAATGGTAGCAGTGGTAAGGCTTTTTCACCCTAAAGCTCTATATATATATATATACAAGTATGAAAAACTGAAGCCATTTTTGCCATTTTTGGCCTTTTCGTAAGCTCAACTGCTTATTAAAACTCTCGAAAATCACTCGTTTTTTAATACGCAGTCTTCAGTTGTCCATAATTAATTGGCATATACACTACTGTTTATAAAAATCGCAACACCCTGATGGAATGGTCTAATCCATATGCAATTTGCAATATTTGCATACAATGGGTCAGAGTATAAATGATTAGATTTTCAGAGTAATTGCTTGAAAAAACACCATGCCTCGACGACGACGAAGGGTACCATATCAACAGCTGACAGACTTTGAAAGAGGACGCATAATTGGTCTGCGTGAAGCGGGATGGTCGTATCGTGACATTGCTGCTCGTGTAGGACGTAATGCAACGACAATTATGCGTGCATGGAAGCAGTGGAGCGAAGAGTGAAGGGCACACCGAAGACCAGGCTCAGGAAGACCCAGCACGACGACACCGCGAGATGACAGACACCTCTATCGCAAGTGTATAGCAGATCGTACAGCCACTTCCACAGTGTTAGCACAACAGTGGGGTGCTACAGTAGGCAGGACAATGTCTGCTAGCACTGTACGACGCCGTTTGATTTCCAGAGGATTGATGGCACGAGTACCATTGTTGCGGATTCCTTTGACTCAAAACCACCGGCGCCTCAGGTTGCAATGGGCCCATCAACACCAACAGTGGCAAGCTGAATGGCAACAAGTTGTGTTTTCGGATGAGTCAAGGTTTAACTTGCAGCACCATGACGGCAGGATACGAGTTAGAAGACATCGTGGCGAGCGCGACCTTCCAGAATGCATCCTGCAGCGTCATTCAGGACAAACGCCAGGGGTGATGGTGTGGGGTGCAATCAGTTACCATGGCCGTTCCCGTCTGATCAGAATCCATGGCAATCTGAACAGTGACCGGTACATCAGGGAAGTTGTGCAACCCGAGGTCATCCCCTTCCTGCAGAACCTTCCAGGCGCTGTATTCCAACAGGACAATGCCCGACCGCATGTGGCCAGAAATGTCCTCGCCTTTTTCCATGCACATCAGACGCCCTTGTTCCCCTGGCCTGCTCGTTCCCCAGACATGTCCCCAATCGAACATGTGTGGGACAGGGTTGCTCATCGATTGACATCGTCAGACTCCTGCAGCAGCAACTGTGGATGAACTGTATACCCGTGTAGACAGAGCATGGCAGGACATTCCCCAGGCCCTTATTCAGAGCTTGTTTGACTCAATGCCACGACGTTTAGAGGCTGTAATTGCATCCCACGGTGGTTTCACCCAATACTAATGTGACAATAAAACGCATTGTATTGACCTGAAAATCTAATGGTTTCTTTTCTGACCCATGATATGCAAATGCTCCAAATTTAATGCAGATTGGGCTATTCCATCAGGGTGTTGCGATTTTTAAAAACAGTAGTGTATATATAGAGCTTTATTTCACCCTACCTAAAAGCGCCCTCCTCCTTTGCTGCGGTGAAACTTGGAAACTGTCGATTGAACAGGCTCTTATCTATATGCGCGCACTCAGTGCAAAAAATCACATTGAACGAAAAAACGAATGAAACACTATCCGTGCGAAACTAAAATGGAAAAAAATTAATTTAGCAAAATGAAGATAAATTATGAGCGTATCTTGTTCATAAAAAAGCCTGTATTAATTTTATTAATTTATTTTATCTAAATAAAATATAATAAGTTACTTTGTCAGGCATTTTTTAAACATTTTTAAACAATTTGCAGTATACTCAACGAGATAGAATACATCGACTGCTTACAGCGCCGCCAAACTGATTAACAGTGTACTAAGAGCGGCCATGACAGAAGAGGGCAAAAACAAGCAGCAGATTACATGACTAAACGTTTATTTTTGTGTAAAAATTCTAAAAAATAAAATATGTTGGAAATATTTCGTTGATAAAAGTGTTAATGCTAGAAATAAACTGCGAAATGGTTATATAAACTAAGATAAAAAATGAGCGACATTAAGCCTGCCAAATTGAGTAATTCTATCGTTTAATTAAATTATGAACGGATATACGTAATAAACAAAAATAATTAAAAGATAATAGATAAAATCAAAATAAATTACCTTTTGATTTTATCTATTATTTTTTTAATTAGTTTTCTTTATTATATCTTATTTTTTATTCATTTTGTATTTTTAATTAATAACTATTATTTAATTAAATTACCTTTTTGAATTATTAAGTTGGTTGTTTTTACCGTAATTTTTGGTATAAAATACTGAGGACCAAATTAAAAGTTAAAAAAAGATCTCTACAACGTAATATAAAATATTATTTAATATTCTGATTATAAATGCAGTGAAAGTACGATTAAAAAAATGAGAGGGGGTGGTCGTATTATATTGATTAAAGTAAATTTGATTACGGTATATTGATTGAAGTAAATTTGAGCTATTCTATTGCTAAATCAATGGCATTCTGTCGATTTATTTAAAAATATTGAAATTAAACAATGGATCATTTGTGCGGTATTACAAGAGAAAAACGCTAGTTTTTGGTTTAATTGACAAACTGTTTTTGGGCCTTTTATTAATTAAGAGGAATTTATTTGGTGTGATACTCAAATTTTAAAATATCTCTTCACGAGAAGACTAAATCAAGATGATTTAGAATTATTTGTCTCGTCATTCAGAAACAACAATCCTAATGCTCTTTAGTTTCGTTCTGCAAATAGAAGATATTTAATTGCACGCAATGATTGCTCATATAATGGTGAAGTCACTGAAGACATGAAAAATTTACTTATCGTATTGTTTTGAATAATAGTCGCCCCATTTTGTCGCCACCCTCAAATAAATGCCACTTCATAAAAAGTTAATTTTTTTTAAGAATTTTTTTTTATTAAGGTAAATATAAGGTGATTTTATTAAGAAAACAAATGAATTTAAAATATTTATCTATAAATTAAAAAAAAATATTAATAAAAGGAGCAAGAATGTGACATAAATCATAATGAATGCTTTTAACGCTGGCCTCAAGTAATCGCCGCGCCCCAAAATATTAATAAGGCATACGGTATTAAGTCGCCTACTTAAAATATATTTAATAATAATGCTTTAATCAAAAAATGGGATCATGATTATATGCCAGAATATAACTCACTTAGTTTATTTTGTGAGAATGCCTGCGGGCAATGTTAGTAAATTAAGTTGCAAGTAGTATAGCAGTGCTTATATGTAGAAGAAAAGTGAAGATAGTATGCTAATTTTCATTAAAGAATGTAAAAACTGTTTTATTAATGTTTCTAGAGACGTTGTTAAGTTGTGCACGATTGCAGAAAAAATATTTCGATTGCAAAATATTTTATTAATGAAGGGCAGTATTATATTTAAATTAATATGTCACACAATGACCCGTTTATCAACTACAATATTTCAAGAGTTTCCTCATTTATTCATAAGCAGTTATACTGACGAGGAATCACATTATTCCACTAAAATTCTACTACTTTTAATAATTAATATTAAAACATTACTTCTTCATTCGGATACATCATTATTGCCGACAAAAAACCTCACAATTGCAAGGATTCAAATGCGACAAATGTGCCAAAAATTTATTTTATTTAAAAGACAATAAAGAATGTTTTGTAAAACAACAAAAATAGTTATTGAATTAGAGTTGGAGTTTATGAAGAAACGATAATACTGTGGGGCTTATCAAATATTATAAAATTAATTATCAAAAAGAATTAAATGTTGAAATTTTATATAAACAGAATAAAATTTTAAATGATTTTTTATTTAATAAAAATAATTTATTAGACTCTGGAAACAACATTTAAATATCAATGGGAAAGGAAGATCTCTAATTATATTTAATTAAACTGTCCAAATATTCTCCAGTGAAATTAAATGTCTATAAACGACATTTATTACCAGCATCATACAGGTTTCTGTCTATTGACTCTGTCATTACTGCCCTCTTCTGTCATGGCCAGAGAAAAGCAATTCCAAACAAAGATGGCGGTCGGTCTGAGTATACTATCCAACGAGATAGAATACATAGAGTGGCTGAACAGCCGCCATATTTAAAACCAATTGAAAAGCCGTCCGCCGTTTTTTCTTTAGTATAATAGGCGTGACACAAGATAAGTGGAGTATAAGGTATGCTCGATCGCGATTTCTATTTTGATTGGCTAAGCTCCGTGACGCGTGCCAGAGCCCAAATGCGACTCTTGTTTTGCTTGAAGGCTATGGAAAAACAGCGCAAATTTCCGTTTCGAGACCTTTCACGAGCTTTTGCTTATGTTTCCAAGATTGATTCATTTCATAATCAGTTCAGACATAGTTCAAGTAACAGAAATGATTTACTTTACACGTTTAAAAAATATATTATTGTTAAAATTACGTTTAAAACTATGTAAGGCATTGCACGATTGAATACCGATAACGAAACGAAACTCCAGGATGCATAAGCCAAGAGCACATAAGGATGAGCTCTTTATGAGCTGATGTAAGTGGCTTCAAATTCACCATAAAAATCAAATATTTTGTTTATTAACGACATAAAACAAGCAACATATTGATTGGAAAGTTCTTCATTGCAAGAAAATGATCGAACATACAACAATGACAACCACTACATACAGAAACGAAGTACACACGCAAACGAAGGAAATATCATGGTGCCATCTCTTGGCAGTAAGCGATGACAATGAAGCACTTCTCCAACACAATAAATAACGACAACATTGATAATGATAATAAGGAAAATATGCAGAAAGTGGAGGAAATAAAAGAAGTATTAAATTGCGTCTTAACATAACCCCCTGGTCTGTGGAGAAATTGTTTTTTTCCGTGAATTTGAAAGGACTGTTGATCTATTTCAGTGACGCATTGTAGCCATTTTGGCGATGACTTCACCAGGCAGATGCTCAGTCCATGATGTTAATGCATAAAGCGAAATTTGTAATCCTTTTTAAATGTTTATTTTATTTATACATGGATTATTTTTGTTTTCCTGTAAACTGTTGTCGCATATTTCAACTGTGTAATGTGTTCCAAGCATTATTAAAAATCGTCTGCAAAGTTTGATCTGATTTTTTTTTATTTTAAAGCATGTGCGCCTTCGGAGGGTTTACATTTTCGTGCACTGGCTGACGTCGTGGATGCACCACCATCTGGTGAGCACCGGGAAAAGCCACCCGATCGAGCATACCTTATATTCTATCTACCTTGGGCGTGGCAGACCTATAACTAAAACATGGCCTCCTATGGGCGAAGTAGAGGAGCCCATGACTAAAGCAGCTTTTTTCAAAACTCGGGTGTGCACTAAATTAAGGAGCACTAAATCAGACTCACGGAGCTAAATTAAAGGAAACTCTACTGTTTATTCTATTTTTAAGGATTATTTGTGACAAATATTTTTTAAATGTACACTTAACATTTCATATTTTAACAAGTATTTTTTTATAGTATACTAGCAGAAGTACCCGGCGTTGCCCGGGATAATTACACTTGTAGGTAAACAGAACAATCTCAAAAAATTAAATTATAACTCCCAATTGGTTAAATAATTACTCAATCAATACAACACAGCGCAAAGGGACGATCCATTCTACGAAAAATACGAAAAACAGGAATTCTAGATGATATTCCGGGACTTTATCTAAACTCTTCTTGTTTCGCCTCACCACTGCGGAGCATCATCAGATACTTTAGCCTCAAATTTTTGACATAGAAGCTCTATTCCCTCTTGCTCTATTCGAAACTCCCATTGTTCAGATGTTTAAAATTCCCGTATACCTCTTTTTCTGTTTTAGTTTCAGAGTTTCTCTGACCAATACTCGTTCTTTCTCTTTTCTTTCCAGACACACAAATTTTTGCCAGTCGTCTGGACGTTTGATAGGGAGCTCAAGAGATACACGCCTGACACCTTTGCCTCATCAATAGACGCTGCCTTATTAATATTCTGTCAGTGCATCATCATTTTATGCTCATTAGTCACAATTCTTGGAAACGAACGTTAAATCATCGCATTATCAGCATCTGAGTTTCCAAAATATACACATATCCACAGAATATAGTTAAAATGTATTTTTGGGAAATGTTTGGATCTGATCTGTTACCAAATAAGCTACCTCGGCGTGGCTAGGACTTTTTTTTTTTTGATTAAATTTTGCAATATCTTAAAAATGAACACATGAAAACGCTTAGAATTAATACAGTAAAAATTCTTAATGAAAACTGGAAAAAAAATTTTTAAAGGCTCACAAGGAATGGGCCTCTCCAAGGATGCCACTGTTAGTCTAAAAAATTTCTTACTCACGTAATCTTACTTTAGATGTACACTTGATGTTGTTGCAATTCCACTCTTCTCTTGATGTCTTGAAGCAAAACTTGGCCATTCATCACTTTGTGTAGTCTAGCAGTCGCCGATTCTTCAATTTACTTGCTTACCATTTGCTCAATACAGCACGGAGCTAAAGGAGTGCTTTCTCTGTAGTCTTTCCACTCTTTCTCAATAGTCTGCTAACTCTCCATTATCTCCAGTTACTGATCATTTTTAAAGATTTTCAAGAAATTGTTAAGTACTAAGAACTCTCTTTTCTAAGAAAAGCCTGAATAACAGGAATTCTATGCATTGTTACAAATTGAAACTTATCCATATTACATCATTTTATGTTCATTGTTTTAATTCTTGGAAAGATTGCTTTAACATTACATCATCATTCTGTGCTCATTGTTATTGGTGAATTGCGCGTTGATACCATTGTTGATGCGACACAATGGGCCTACTGTTGCACAAACTTTGCCTTGCAGTGTTGATCATGAAATATATATTTTTGGTCCATGCAGTGTGTTTGTGAATTGCGTGCTGATACCATTGTTGATACTTATTGTTGTACTAACTTTGCCTTGTATTGTTGGTCATGAGATATTTCTCATTAATATGTCTTGCCATAACCATGAATTTCGATTTTTTATCGATATTTATTATTTTTCCGAAATCTGAGGTAGACAGTGACCTTCCTCGTACTTTGAAGGTCAAGTATGCAAAATTTCATCAAGATCGGAATAAATCTGTAGATTTGTATAAAAAACAAACAAACCCACAAACATCCTTCTTTATATATATAGAAGACTAGCAAAGGTACCCGGCGTTGCCCGGGATAATTACACTTGGAAGTAAACAGAACAATCTCAAAAATTTAAATTAAATTTTGCAATATCTTAAAAATAAACACATGAAAATGCTTAGAATTAATACAGTAAAAATTCTTAATGAAAATTCGAAAAAAATCTTTTTAATGGCTCACAATGGCTCGACCTCTCCAAGGATGCCACTGCTAACTCTCCATTATCTCCAGTTACTGATCATTTTTAAAGATTTTCAAGAAATTGTTAAGTACTAAGAACTCTCTTTTCTAAGAAAAGCCTGAATAATTGGAATTCTATGCATTGTTACAAATTGAAACTAATCCATATTACATCATCATTTTATGTTCATTGTTATAATTCTTGGAAAGATTGCTTTAACATTACATCATCATTCTGTGCTCATTGTTATTGGTGAATTGCGCGTTGATACCATTGTTGATGCGACACAATGGGCCTATTGTTGCACAAACTTTGTCTTGCATAGTTGGTCATGAGATATATATTGTTGGTTCATGCAGTGTGCTTGTGAATTGCGTGTTGATACCATTGTTGATACCTATTGTTGTACAAACTTTGCCTTGTGTTGTTGGTCATGAGATATTTCTCATTAATATGCCCTGCCATAACCATAACTATCGATTTTTTATCAATAGTTATTATTTTTTCGAAATCTGAGGTAGACAGTGACCTTCCTCATGCTTTGAAGGTCAGGTATGCAAAATTTCATCAAGATCGGAAGAAAACTGTAGATTTGTATAAAAAACGTACAGACCCACCCACAAACATCCTTCTTTATATATATAGATAGACTAGAAGAGTTACCCGGCGTTGCTCGGGATAATAACGTTTATAGATAAACAGAACAAACTGAAAAACTAAATTAAACTTCCAACTTGGTTAAATAATAAATCAATCACTACAATAAAGAGCGAAGGGACTATCCATTCTAAGAAAAATCCAAAAGACAGGAATTTACCTCTTCACTGAAAAAATCCATTCTAGGTGATATACTGGGACTTGATTTACCGAAAAATATTTTTTTTAAAGGCTGACAATGTATAAACCACTCCAAGGATACCTTCTAGTCTAAATAATTTTTTACTCCCGTAATCTTACTTTAGATGTACACTTGATGTTGCAATTTCCTTTTTTCTTTCGATGTCTTGAAGCAAAAATTGGCCATTCAGTACTTTGTGTAGTCTAGCGGTCGCTGATTCTTCTATTTACTTGTTTACCACTTGTTCAATACAGCACGGAGCTAAAGAAGTGCTTCCTCTATCGTCTTTCCCTCTTTCTCAATAGTCTGCTAACTCATTATCTCCAGTTACTGATCATTTTTAAAGATTTTCAAGAAATTGTTAAGTACTAAGAAAAGCCTGAATAACAGGAATTCCATGCATTGAATTCTATATTGCACAAATTTTGCCTTGCATTGGTGGTCATGAGAAATATATTGTTGATCCTTGCATAGTGTTGATGCATTGCGTGTGACACCATTATTGATACCTATTGTTGCACAAACGTTTATTTGCATTGTTGGTCATGAGATATATATTGTTGGTCCGTGCAGAGTGTTTGTGAATTGCGTGTTGATACTATTGTTGATACTTATTGTTAGAAAATCTTTGTCTTGCATTGTTGGTCATGAGATATTTCTCATTAATATGCCCTGCCATAACCATGAATATCGATTTTTTTTATCAATAATTATTATTTTTTCGAAATCTGAGGTAGACAGTGACCTTCCTCTTGCTTTGAAGGTCATGTAAGCGAAATTTTATCAAGATCGGAATAAAACCGTAGATTTGTATAAAAAACAAACAAACCCACAAACAAACATCCTTCTTCTTCTATATATATAAAGAAGGATGTTTGTGGGTCTGTGCGTCTGTGGGTCTGTGGGTGGGTCTGTGTGTACGTTTTTTATACAAATCTACAGTTTTATTCCGATCTTGATGAAATTTCGCATACATGACCTTCAAAGCATGAGGAAGGTCACTGTCTACTTCAGATTTCGAAAAAATAATAATTATTGATAAAAAATCGATATTCATGGTTATAGCAGGGCATATTAATGAGAAATATCGCATGACCAACAATGCAAGACAAAGTTTTTGCAACAATGGTATCAACACGCAATTCACAAACACTCTGCACGGACCAACAATATATATCTCATGACCAACAATGCAAATAAAAGTTTGTGCAACAATAGGTATCAACAATGGTTTCAACACGCAATTCACCAATAAAAATGAGCTCAAAATGATGATGCAATGATAAAGCAATCCTTTCCAAGAATTATAACAATGAACATAAAATGATGATGCAATATGGATAAGTTTCAATTTGTAACAATGCATAGAATTCCTGTTATTCAGGTTTTTCTTAGAAAAGAGAGTTCTTAGTACTTAACAATTTCTTAAAAATCTTTAAAAATGATCAGTAGCTGGAGATAATGAAGAGTTAGCAGACTATTGAGAAAGAGTGGAAAGACGACAGAGAAAGCAAACCTTTAGCTCCGTGCTGTATTGAGCAAATGGGAAGCAACTAAATAGAAGAATTGGCGACCGCTAGACTACCCAAAGTGACGAAAGGCCAAATTTTGCTTCAACACAACGAGAGAAGAGTGGAAATTGCAACAACATCAAGTGTACATCTGAAGTAAGATTACCTGAGTAAGAAATTATTGGAGCGGTCCATCCATTGTGAGCCTTTAAAAAGATTTTTTTCGAATTTTCATTAAGAATTTTTACTGTATTAATTCTAAGCATTTTCATGTGTTTATTTTTAAGATATTGCAAAATTTAATTTAATTTTTTGAGATTGTTCTGTTTACATCCATGTGTAATTATCCCGGGCAACGCCGGGTACCTTTGCTAGTTATATATACAGGGTGTAAATTTTAAGTTGACAAAGCAGAATAACTCGAAAAATAAGCTTCACACGAAAAAATGCGTAGAATCCAAAGTTGATTATTTTCGAGGGGGCATCTGCTGGTGCTAAAATTAGCCCACCCCCCCCGGCCCCTGGGGGTGGGGCGGGGGGCAACTTTAAAATTTCAAATGGGAACCCCTATTTTTTATTGCAGATTCAGGTCCTACATAAAAAACTACGTACATTTTGTCTGAAACATTTTTTTTTATTTTTGGTAGATGGCGCTGTAATTCAAGAAAATCCATTTTCTCATTTTTGCGTGGAAATGGTTACGGAGAAATAAAAAATACTTATTTACTTCGTAAATTTTGCCGCAAAGTTATTATTTTATTATTTTTTGCCGCGGATTAGGATAATTTTGTTTTGTTTCGTGGTCATGAGGCCACACAACTTTATAATTATCAAACAAATCAACTGATTAGCTAACTAACTAACCGAACATCCTACGTACTAACGAGTGAACTCATTAACTAACAGAGTAAAAAAGTAAAAGACTGTGTAAAGATGAAGTTATTCCCGTTTAAGATTTGGTGGTCCTTAAAAGGACCGATTGTTTTCGTTTTATTTTTTCTTATTTGCAAATACTTGCAAGTAAATGAATTTCGGGGTGCTTGTATTTCCAGTGAGTCCCCTCGCCTCTCACTTTCGGCCTGCTTGTTGTCCTTAAATCCCTTGCATCTCGCCGTTTTATGAAATTAAATGTTCAAATTGATGACCTCCAACTTCGATGCATTTATTGACTCGTTTTGTAAATTCCTGAACACATCTTGATAACATGTCTGGTGTAATTGCAGCGCAAGCATCTCTTATTCTTTGAATCATGTTTTCGCGAGTGGTTGGCGTTTCCTTATAAACGATATCTTTGAGGTAACCCCATAAGAAAAAATCTGGCGATGTAAGGTCAGGCGATCTGGCTGGCCAATTCACAGGACCTTCCCTGCCGATTACAGCGCCATCTACCAAAAATAAAAAAAAATGTTTCAGACAAAATGTACGTAGTTTTTTATGTAGGACCTGAATCTGCAATAAAAAATAGGGGTTCCCATTTGAAATTTTAAAGTTGCCCCCCGCCCCACCCCCAGGGGCCGGGGGGGGTGGGCTAATTTTAGCACCAGCAGATGCCCCCTCGAAAATAATCAACTTTGGATTCTACGCATTTTTTCGTGTGAAGCTTATTTTTCGAGTTATTCTGCTTTGTCAACTTAAAATTTACACCCTGTATAGAAGACTAGAAGAGGTACCCGGCGTTGCCCGGGATAATTACACTTGCACAAAGTTTTCTTTTCATTTGTTAGTCTTGAGATATTGATTGTTGATCCCTGCCTTGTGTTGGTGCATTGCGTGTTGATACCATTGTTGATACCTATTGTTGCACAAACTTTGCCTTGCATTGTTGGTCATGAGATATTTCTCATTAATATGCCTTGCCATAACTATGAATATCGATTTTTTAAAGGTACCCGGCGTTGCCCGGGATAATTACACTTGGATGTAAACAGAACAATCTCTAAAAATAAAATTAAATTTTGTAATATCTTAAAAATAAACACATGAAAATGCTTAGAATTACTACAGTAAAAATTCTTAATGAAAATTCGAAAAAAATCTTTTTAAAGGCTCACAATGGCTGGACCTCTCCAATAATTTCTTACTCACGTAATCTTACCTCAGATGTATACTTAGTGTTGTTGCAATTTCCACTCTTCTCTCGATGTGTGTTGAAGCAAAACTTGGCCATTCATCACTTTGTGCAGTCTAGCGGTCCCCGATTATTCTATTTACTTGCTTCCTATTTGCTCAATACATCACGGAGCTAAAGGAGTGCTATAACCATGAATATCGATTTTTTATCAATAATTATTATTTTTTCGAAATCTGAAGTAGACAGTGACCTTCCTCATGCTTTGAAGGTCATGTATGCGAAATTTCATCAAGATCGGCATAAAACTGTAGATTTGTATAAAAAACATACAAACCCACAAACATCCTTCTTTATATACAAGGTGATTATAATTAAAGTCCCTTTGTAAAAATGCTATAAAAAAACAACCATGAGTCCGAATGACTTCAAATTTGGACTGAGCATTCTTGAAGAAGGGGCATTTGATATGGATAAGAAAAAAAA